>JAQQSZ010002537.1:0-14728 GCA_028646595.1 Phalanger gymnotis | reverse complement strand
CAATACTCAAATTGTTTTTGTCTGCTTGCAGTATTTTCTCCTTGATCTGGGAGCTCTGGAATTTGGCAACAATATTTCTAGGAGTTTTCTTTTTGGGATCTTTTTCAGGAGGCAATTGGGGGATTCTTTCAATTTCTATTTTACCCTATGGCTCTAGAATATCAGGGCAGTTCTCCTTGATAATTTCTTGAAACATATCTAGGCTCTTTTTTTGATCATGGCTTTCAGGTAGTCCAATAATTTTTAAATGATCTCTCCTGGATCTATTCTCCAGGTCAGTGGTTTTTCCAATGAGACATTTAACATTGTCTTCCACCCTTTCATTCCTTTGGTTCTGTTTTATAATATCTTGATTTCTCATAAAGTCACTAGCTTCCACTTGCTCCAATCTACTTTTTAAGGTGGTATTTTCTTCAGTGGTCTTTTGGACCTCCTTTTCCATTTGGCTAATTCTGCCTTTCAAGGCCTTCTTCTCCTCATTGGCTCTTTGGAGCACTTTTGCCATTTGAGTTAGTCTATTTTTTAAGGTGATGTTTTCTTGAGTATTTTTTGGGGTCTCCTTTAGCAAGTCATTTTTTCATGATTTTCTCGCATTCTTCTCATTTGTCTTCCCAATTTTTCCTCTACTTCTCTAACTTGCTTTTCTGAATCCTTTTTGAGCTCTTCCATGGCCTGAGACCAATTCATATTTTTCTTGGAGGCTTTTGATGTAGGCTCTTTGACTTTGTTGACTTCTTCTGACTGTATGTTTTGGTCTTCTTTGTCACCAAAACTAGATTCCAAAGTCTGAGTCTGAATCTGGGTGTGTTTTCAATTCCTGTTCATGTTCCCAGCCAACTACTTGGCCTTTGAACTTTCTGTCGGGGTATGACTGCTTGTAGAGTAAAGAGTACTTTGTCCCAAGCTTGAGGGGCTGCACTGCTATTTTCAGAGCCACTTCTACACAGCAAGCTTTGTCACACCAGCACTCCTTCTCCCCCAAGAACCCCCAACCAGGATTGCGGCCCAGATCCAGGCAGGGCAAAGCAGGCTTTGCACTCCCACTCTAATCCACCGGGTTAATTCCTCCCACTAGGTGGGCCTGGGGCTGGAGGCAACTGCAGCTGTAGCTCTGGAAGCAGCCTCAGAGCTGCACCACCTCCACCACCCCTGGGGCGGTGGCCCACCACGAACTCTTTTCACTCCGTTCCAGCAGCTTTTCCCATTAACCTTCTCTGTTGTCTTTGGCGTTTGTGGGTTAAGAAGTCTGGTAACTGCCACAGCTCACTGATTCAGGGTGCTAGGGCCTATTCTGCCCAGCTCCCAGTCTGGTTGGTCCCTGGCAGCCCACGCTGGTCTCTGCTTGGCTCCACTCCCAGCTCCATGTGATAAGCCCTTCCCAGCGACCATCCAGGCTGTCCTGGGCTACAGCCCTGCTTCCCTCTGTTATTTTGTGAGTTCTGCAGCTCTAGAATTTGTTCAGAGCCATTTTTATAGGTGTTTGGAGGGACCTGGAGGGGAGCTTAAGCAAGTCCCTGCTTTTCAGCTGCCATCTTGGCTCCACCCCCCTTCCCCCCCCCCCCAGTTCCTGCTTTTAAAAAGCCCAGTCCAACGGGGGATGGGAAGTGGGGAGACAACATGCAAACAACTGTGTACAAACAAGTTTTATACAGAATAAACTAAGTACAAAAATGATATAAACAAGATAAATAGGAAATAAAAGAATAAAAGGAAGATATTAGAACTAAGAAGAATCTGGAATAAGCAGTCTTTCACAATGGACATTCATTCAACAATAGACCATACCTTCATTATTTCACAATTACTTGAAAGAGGTAGAGAACATAAAATCCCATCATGTTCCTTGCCTGTTGGTTATAAAAAAAAAAAAAAATTTGATTTATAGAACAAAAAGTCTCCTGACTGGCTTTTTTCAGCAAAGTGTCTCCCATATATATGATACATGAGGATCATTCAGGAACCCTTGGATGATATCATAACTTAAATAGCCCTGTTCAATGATCCTCTGGCCCCAAACAGCAAATGAGGCATAAAGCAGGAAGGTGTATGCTAGACAAAGATATTTGCCTCTATGACTGAGGAGATTCCATTTAGAGTCTAGTTAGAGGAGAGATTCCCTATGGATAATGAGGCCTTTCAGATGTTCCTGTTTGCAGATCACATTAGGCTGATTGAATCAAGCCCCTAGACACTGCAGAGCTTCTTGGAAAGGATATGCAATCATTCAAAAATTTTGGCATGCTCCACTCACATTTCAGCATACATTTGGATGGATACATTTAGAGCTTGTCCTACAGTGTATATATCTGGGAAAGCCAGTACAGATGTTATAATAATAATAGCTAGCTTTTATATAGTCCTTTAAAGTTTGCAAAGTATTTTACAAATATTATATCACTTTTTGCTTGCAACAGCCCTGGGATGTAGCTGCTATTATTATTCGCCTTTTACAGATGAGGAAACTGAGGCAAACAGAGGTTAAATGCTTGCCAAGGGTTATATAAGTGGTAAGTGTCTAAGGCTCTTGAACTCAAGCCTTGTTAATTCCAGGTACTCTACCCACCGTGCCATATAAAACTTGAACCCAGAACTGAACAGGAGGAGAAGAATAGGCTGGATTGCTATTAGAAAACTCTAAAGTTCTTTTTATTGACCCAAGCTTTCCATGAAAGTAAAGGCTTACCTTTTTAGATACTAGAATTTTACCAAGAGATGTGTCTTTAAATAAGCTAAAGATAAAAGTCACTCAAAAGGCACAGGAGAGATAAGTAGGAGTAGGCTGTAGTTTGTCACCAAGGAAGATATCCAATGAACGAAAGGATCAAAAGATATCATCAAGGAATTGTGTAACAGGAAGAGCAGGAGATGGGTTGGACACCTGGATAATGGATGGATGGACAGCCAGAGTGATCTACTGTGACCCCTTGAGGGTGAGAAAAGGTGAGGAAAGACTATAGCGTGCTGGGAAGAGCCCTGCAAACACTTGGGAGGACATGGACAAGAGTCACACAGGCTGTGTACGTAAGGGTGATTTCTGGTCTACATTGTTGGCAGTCACTCAGGAATGGAGGAGATCCAGATCTATTTGAGGATTTGACTGTAGTTATTCCATTTATGCTTATAGGATGGGCAAAATGAGTGGTTCAAGAGCTCGCCAGGAAGACCTAGGATCAAGTTTTGCCTCTGATACATACTGGCTGCAGGACCCTGGACAAGTCACTTAGCCTCTCAGTGTTCTAAGCAGTGCTTCTTAAACTGTGGGTCACGACTCCATATGGGAGTCACAAAAAATTTATCAACAGTAAAGGGTTTCTGAATTCACAAAGACCAAAAATTAAGTAAAAATCAAACACTTAATAAATCTAAGGTATTTCTGGCAGCATTTGCCCATGTTGCATCATGCAACTTCACTGCAGCTTTGGTTCTGAACACAAAGTGTGCACACTTTGCACTGTGCATGCCTTCATGCCATGCAATGCTAAGGAATCCTACCAAACCTCGAAAAGGGGTCACAAGTAGAAAAAGTTTAAGAAGCCCTGCTCTAGGCAACTTTGGACAACTATAAATTGCAGAGAATACCCTGATCTATATGGAAGAAAGAAAGGAAGGAAGGAAAGAGAAAGGAACGAAGAGAGGGAGGAAAGAAAAAAGGAAGACAACAAACAAGCATTTGTTGTGTCTACCATGTGTCAGGCACTGTGCTAAGCACTTAACACATATTACCTTTTTGGATCCTCAAAACAATCCTGGGAGGTAGGCATTATTATTATCCTCATTTTACAGATGAAGAAATTGAGGCAGACAGAGACTTAAATAGCTTACCTAAGGTCACAGTCTGAGGCTGGAGGAAGTTCTTCATTAGTAATTCCTTATAGCTACAAAATCATAAGTCTAGTCACTATTCCTTATGTTCTTATATATGTACTCATTACCTTGCCTGGCTGAGTACTTTTCTTGAGAATAAAGATTATTTTATATTTTGTATTTGTATCTTCAGCAGCTAGCACAACATATGTAGTAAATGCTTAATAAATGCCTGTTGATTGGGACTTTAGGGGCAGAGCCAAAATAGCAGAATAGAGGAAGTACCCTGTCAAATTCTCCCAACATTCCCCTCCAAACAACTTTAGAATAACACCTCAAATCAAATTCAAAATTTGCAGAGCCAACAAAAGGTCAGGGTGAAACATAATTGATTGGCAGGAGATGATATGAGCTGAGCTTTGAAGAAAGTAAAAGGTTCAGTGAGGTAAAGGCACAGAAATCATCCATTCTGAACAAAAGGGACTATTTGTACTAGAGTTGGGAGATGTTACCTGGGGCAGAGGGAGCAGCTAATATGGCTGGAATGTAGATTATGTGCAGGTAGGTAGAGCCAGATTTTGAGAAAAACAGAATGGTTTGTATTTAGATGCAAACAAGAGCCATTAGAGTTTCTTTACGGTAGTGAGTTAAGTAGACCCATGTTTTAGAAACATAAATGTGAACATTATGCAAAGAGAAAGAGCTCTTATAAGATCTGAGGTTCTTTATCCCAATTTCCATTTATACCAACAAGTCAAGTCCCCCAGAACAAACTACATTTCCCTCTTGAGGTTCTAGGGTAGCCCTAAGGGGCACTCAGTAATTTTCTAATACTATTGGCTCCAGACTCCATTCCAATGTGTTCTTCCCAATAGCAATCACTAGTGCTTAGTGCCCTAGTATCACTTAACCAATTAACATCAACCAGCTTTTATAAAAGGATTTTACTGAGGAAAAAATGTATATATATATATATAGACACACATATATATACACATATATGCACATTTACATATGTACATATATGTGTGTATGTACATATATAGTAAACACTATATTATCCTCTTGAGCTAGGAGCATACCCTCTTCTATATCACCTCAGTCTCTAGGGAAACTGGGCTCGAATTTCAGGCTTTGCTTTACTACATTTATTTCTGAATGCGACTCAGTAATGGGGTAAATACAAAGAAATCACAAGATACTCTAAGACTGAGAGAAGTGCCAAGGCTCAGAAGGAGCTAAAGAAAAGTAAAGCCTACAAAGGAGGTATGGCTTTTTTTTTTTTAAATCAAGATGGGAATAAAAGGAAAATCAAAGAGATGATAGGGTGAATGGGATAATGATAAGTGACAATACAGAGAAAACAAAGCTGCTTATTTCTGGTTTTACTTCTGTTCCATCAGCGAAAGACAATGAATGACCTTTGAACTAGAACCCAGCTGTAAACTAATTGGGAGTTGATAACCAAGATAGTTAAGGAAATAGCAAGAGAGAATTCAAGCTGCCCTTGATGAATTCAAATCATGTGACCCAGATGAAGTACACCCTCCAAGACTGAAAAACAAACAAACAAACACTTGTGTATATGATTGCTGAGTCATTGACAGTGATAATTGAAAGATTGTGAAGAATGGGAGCAGGGCTGGAAAATGGTGCCCTGATGTTCAAAAAAGATAAAAGAATGGATTCTGCAGATATTGGTCCAGTGAGCTTGACTTCAAATCCTGGCAAAATGTTTGGATGTCATTAAAGGTTTGGTTAGTGGATATATAGAAAAGGAAGCAGTGATCACAAAGTACCAGTATAGTGTCACCAAGAATAGGTTATTCCAGGCCATTCTTCCTATCCATTTTTGATGGGGTTACTAGACTGGTCCATTTGGGGAGCTGAAGATTTTGTTTACCTAAATTTTAGCAAAGCAGTTGCCAAAGTCTCTTTTACTGCTTTTATGGAAAACAGAGAGAGCTTTGGTGTGTAGGCGACAGCAGAATCTGGTGGACTTTCAACTGGTTTAGGTGGTGTAGTAGACAGAAATTCATCTCACAAGAACAAATTACAGGATAAAAAGTTAGATAGTTTATCTGGGAATCTGGGAGGTTTAATGGATTGTAAACTTCAATGAGTTAAAAGTATGCTATAGTAACCAAAAAACCTAAAGGGATCTTGCGTTGAACTGAACTTCTAGAAACAAAAAGGTCATGGTCTCTCTGTGCTTTGTCTGGGTAAGACCATATCTGTAGACCCTGAGCAAGTCACTTAATCTTTTCAGCCTCAGTTTCTATATCTATAAACTGGGAATGATAATAGCACTTACCTCACAAGGTGATTGTGAAGATCAAATGAGTTAATATCACTATATAAATGCTAATTGTTATTATTATTGTTAATTATTGTCAGACATAAGGAGTAGTCATTAATGGTTCAATTTCAAATTTTAAGATCTCCAAGGTGTTAAGGTGTCTCTGCTTGATCCTGTGCTACTGAATATTTCTGAGTGACTACATCCTTATCAAATTTGCAGTTAACACAAAGCCCCTGTTCTAGAGGGTCTCTGGTCCTTTTAACCACTGAGCACCTTGACTTGAAAATTTCTAAGGGAGAGACGAGTGGGGGAATTTCCTGCCTTAATTTTTTTTCTGTAGAAAATTTAATTGGACTATACTATAATGCCAATAAGCAAAAGGGAAATACATAGTTATAAATATAAATGTGAACAGGATGAACTCACCAATAAAACAGAAGTGGATAGCAGAATGGATTAAAAACCAGAATCCTACAATACACTGTTTACAAGAAACACATTTGAAGCATAGAGACACATACAGAGTAAAGGTAAGGAGCTGGAGCAGAATCTATTATGCTTTAGCTAAAGTAAAAAAGAGCAGGGGTAGCAATTGTGATCTCAGACAAAGGAAAAGCAAAAATAGATCTAATTAAAAGAAGAAACCATATCTTGCCAAAAAGTACCATACACAAGAAAGTAATATCAGTACTAAACATATATACACCAAATGGTATAGCATCTGAATTTTTAAGGAAAAGTTAAATGAGTGGCAGGAGGAAATAGACAATAAAACTATACTTGTGTGGGGATCTCAACTTTCCCCTTTCAGAGCCAGATAAATCTAACTGAAAAAGAAACAAGAAAGAAGTTAAAAAGGTGAACAGAATTTTAGAAGAAGTGGATATGATAGACCTCTGTGGAAAATTGAATGGGAATAGAAAGGAATATGCCTTTTTCTTGGTGGTATATGGCACCTACATTAAAAACTGACCATGTATCAGGGCATAAAAATCTCACAACCAGATACAGAAAAGCAGAAATATTAAAGGCATCCTTTTCAGATAATAAAGCAATAAAAATACATTTAATGAAGGGCAGTAGAAAGACAGGTTAAAAAATTAATTGGAAACTAAATAATATAATCCTAAAGAATAAGTGGGTCAAAGAAAAAAATCATAGAAATAATCAATAGCTTTGTTAAAGACAATGACAGCAATGAAACACCATATTGAAAATTATGAGATGTAGCCAAAGCAGTGCTTAGGGGGAAATGTCTATCTGTAAATGCTTATGTCAATAAAATAGAGGGGGAAAAGATCAATAATTTGGGCATTCAACCAAAAAAAAAACTAGAAAAAGAAAAAAATTAAAAGTCCCCAATTAAATACCAATTGGAAATCCTGAAAAATTGAAGGAGAGTTCAATAAAATTGAAAGTAAGAAAACCATTACATTAATAAACAAAACTAGCAGCTGTCTTTATGAAAAAAATATAAGATAGATAAATCATTGGTTAATTTAATTTTAGAAAGGAAAGAAGAAAACCAAATTACCAGTATCAAAAATGAAAGGGGTAGATGCACCATCAAATTAAGAGGAAATTAAAATAATCATTAAGAGCTATTTTACCCAATTATATATATGCCAATAAATCTGACAATCTAAGTGAAATGGATGAATATTTACAAAAATATAAAATGCCTAGACTAACAAAAGAGGAAAGAGAATACTAAAATGACCTAGTCTTATAAAAATAAATTGAACAAGCCAGCAGTGAACTCCCTAATAAAAAATTCCTAGGACTATATGGATTCACAAGTGAATTCTACCAAACATTTAAAGAACCTCCCAATACTATATAAACTGTTTGGAAAAATAGGTAAAGAAGGAATCCTACCAAATTTCTTTTATGACACAAATATGGTGCCGATACCTAAGCCAGGAAAAACTAAAACAGAGAAAGAAAACTATAAACCAATATGCCTAGTGAATACCAAAGCAAAAATTTTAAATAAAATAATAGCAAGAAGATTACATCAATATATCACAAGGATCATACGCTATGATCAGGTGGGATTTATACCAAGAATGGAGAACTGGTTCAATATTAGGAAAACTATCAGCATAATTGATGAAATCAATAACAAACCCAATAGAAATCATATGATTTTTTCAATAGATGCAGAAAAAATCTTTGCCAAAATACAACACCCATTCCTGTTAAAAACATTAGAGAGCGTAGACATAAATGGAGCTTTCCTTAAAATGATATGTAATGCCTATCTAAAACTATCAGCAAACAACTGTAATGGGGATAACTAGAAGCCTTCTCAATAAAATCAGAGGTGAAGCAAGGATGTTCATTATCACCACTATAATTCAATCTTGTACTAGAAACACTAGCTATAGCAGTGAGAGAAGAAAAAAGAAATTGAAAGAATTAGAATAGGCAACCAAACTATCATTCTTTCCTTAGCGACATACTTAGAGAATTCTAGAGAATAAAAACGAGTTGAGATAATTAAGAACTTTAGTAAAGCTGCAGGATATAAAATAAACACAGTAAGTCATCAGCATTTCTATATATTACCGACAAAGTCCAGCAGCAAGAAATAGAAAGAGAAATTCTATTTAAAATAATTATAGGGAATATAAAATACTTGGGAGTCTACCTGCCAAGACAAACCCAGGAACTAGGGAAAAATAATTGCAAAACACTTTTCACACAAACAAAGTCAGATCTAAGCAATTGAAAAAATATTAATTGCTCTTGAGTAGGCCAAGCCAATATAATATAAATGACAATTCTATCTAAATTAATTTATTTATTCAGTGCCATACCAAACCTCCAAAAAAATTATTTTGTAGAGCTAGAAAAAAATGATAACAAAATTCATCTGGAGGAACAAAAGGTCACATATATTAAAGGAATCAAGGAAAATATATGAAGGAAAGTGGCCTAGCTGTACCAGATCTCAAATTATATTATAAAGGAGTAATCAACAAAACAATCTAGTACTGGCTAAGAAATAGAGTAGTAGATCAGTGGAATAGATTAGATATATAATGCATTGTAGTAAATCACTACAGTAATTTAGTGTTTGATAAACCCAAAGATCCAAACTTTTGGGACAAAAACTCATTATTTCACAAAAACTGCTGGGAAAACCAGAAAACAGTATGGCAGAAACTAGGTATAAATCGACATCTTGCACCATATACCAAGATAAGGTCAAAATGGGTATATAATTTAGACATAAAGGGTGATGCCATAAGCAAATTAGGAGAGCATGAAATTTTACCTGTCAGATCTGTGGATAAGGGAAGCATTTAAGATCAAACAAGATATAGAAAGCATTATGAAACAAAAATGGATAATTTTGATTACATAAAATTTAAAAGTTTTGCAATCAAAATTAGAAATAAAGCAGAAAACTGGGGGAAAACTTTTCCCAGCAAGTATCTCTGATAAAGGCTTGATTTCTCCAATATGTAGAGAATTGAGTCAAATTTATAAGAATACAAGTCATTCCCCAGTTGATAAATAATCAAAGGATATCAACAGACAGTTTTCATACAAAGAAATCAAAGCTATCTATAGTCATATACAAATTATCTATGTCACTATTGATTAGAAAAATGCACATCAAAACAACTCTGAGGTACTACCTCACACCTATCAGATTGGCTAATATAACGGAAAAGGAAAATCATAAATATTAGAGAGGATGTAGGAAAACTGGGACACTAATGCATTGTTGACGGAATTGTGAACTGACCCAACCATTCTGGAGAGCAATTTGGAATTATGCCCAAAGGGCTGTAAACCTGTACATACCCTTTGATTCAGCAATACCACCACTAGGTCTGTATCCCAAAAAGATTAAAAAAACAAAAAGGAAAAAGATTGTACCTGTATAACTTATATCTGGGGGCAGGGAAGGGAAGGAGGGATAGAATTTGGAGCTCAAAACTTTAAAAAAAAATAACAAATGTTAAAAATTGTTTTTACATGTAATTGGGAAAAATTTTATTAAAAAAGTAATTGCTCACATTTATATGGAGTCATAAGGTATGCAAAGAGCTCTAGATGTATTACTTCATTTGGTGCTCAAAACAACCCAGTGAGATAAGTGCCATTATTTCCACCACTTTAGAGATGATGAAATCAAAAGTGTTAAGCCATACACAATCACTCAGTCAATAAATGTCTGTGGTGGGATTTGAACTCAGGTATTTCCCTGAGTAAGATGGAAGTCTAGCACCATGCTTAAAAAAATAAAAAAGCTGAAAAGTAGAAGTAGAAAGGGTATTCAATATTCAGAGATCTATGTCAGCAATTTGGGCCAAAACAGGAAAGCGTTGGGCAAGAGCGCAAGAACTCGAGCTGTCCAAGCAGATTTTAGCTTACTGAAAGGGAAAAGTTACAATGTGATTTTGTCAAGACAGTGATTTATGGACTCTTCAGGCTGATGCCCTTTTAGGGTGGGTTCTTTGCGGCTAAACCGTATCCCTATCATCCCTGCCTGACTTCTAATAATATGCTAGCATTTGCATAACACCTACTATGTGCCAGGCATGGTGCTAAAGGCTTTACAGATTACCCTTATTTTATACTTGAGGAAACTAAACAGAGATTAGTGACTTGCTCAGAGTCACACAGCTAGTGTCTGAGGCTGGATTTGAATGCAGGTCTTGCCAATCCCAGGGCAGCTGAATGGCACAGTGGATAGAGTCCTGGGGGTAGAGTCAGAAAGACTCATCTCCCTGAGTAAATCTGGCCCCAGACACTTTCTAGTTCTGTGACTCTGGGAAAGTCACTTAACCCTGTGTGCTTCAGTTTCCTCATCTGTAAAATAAAGTACAGAAGAAAATGGCAAATTACTCTAGTATCTTTGCCAAAAAAAAAAAAATCCAAATAGGTCATGAAGCCCAGCAGTCTAACTTCTGTACCACCTAACTGCCTAATACTAACACCTAGCAAAACACTACACTTGGTGTTAAAAGAAGATGGATTCAAATCCCATCTCTGAAATTTTTTAGCTGTGTGAATATGGCCAAGTCACCGCGTCTCTCTGAGCCCCATTTTACTCCTGTCAAATAGGGATCATACACACACACTACCTATGTGACCTTGGGCAAGTCACTTAACCCCAATTGCCTTGACTTCTCACCTCCAAAAAAAAAAAAAAACCCAAACAAAAAAATAGGGTTCATAGATTTGCAAGCTGGTCCTCAGAGATCATGCCATGTAGCCTTGGGTGCAACTGGGGGGCATTGAATAAAAATAAAAATAAAAATAAGGAGGCAGTGGAAGCATAAGGAAAGAAGAGAAGAAAATTTTGAAAAATCATTTATACATGTTTCATCTCTTGTGTAACAGAATTAAGTCATAGTGATTACATTATTTTCCAAATAAACACACCAAATGCAAGTTATATAACCAATCAGTGGTTAAGTCTACTAACAGGGCTTAATAAACAAGTGTCGGCAGGTGAGCTTGTCACACCTTGTCAGGAAGTCCAGCATGCATGGGCAGGAATATGTGTGTGTAATGACTTGTTTATAATATGATACTATATGGCTACATGATGCAATATTGCATCATCAAAATCTAAACACAGGAAAAAAAACCACAAAGTTACGATAAATTATTAAATTTAAGATGCATCATTTTAAGAAAAATTGATTTTTTTTTGAAATGTTGCTGCAAATTAAAAAAAAATCAAAGGGTTAAAGAAAGTAGATTTTCAGGGAGGTGCTGAGTAATTTTTTTTTAAAAAATGCCAGTAGGCCAAATAAGTTTTGGAATTTCTGATTTAGACACTTTCATCACAGAGATAAGTAAACTTAGGGCTACAAAGGGACTTGCTCAAGGTTTCATAGGTAGTAAACAGCAGAGCTGGGATTTGAATCCAGCTTCTCTGACATCGAATCCAGTGCTTTCGACCCACAGCACCAGGTTGCCTCCTGAAAATGCTGATTAAAACAAAATAAAACAAAACACTGAAGAGAGAGAGGTAGAGCAAATATATACTGGGATTGTAACCCACCAATAGGTCACAGGCAAGAAACTGAAGACAACTGAGGTTAATTGACTCACCCAAGGTCATAAGTTTGCACTAGGTCAGAAACTAGATTTAGACTAAGGTTTTCTGACATCAAAATCAGTGCTCTTTCCTCCAAGATTCCACATATTAAGATTCTTAAAAATATCTAAAATGTTTCATTTAAATTAAAAATAAACTTTCTGGGTAAGGAAGGGTGGAAGGAATATGTTTTAAAATGAATGTGTTGCTTCTAGGTCTTCACCCCAAAGACATCAAAAAAGGGGTGGGGGAGGGGTGTGTGTGGAAAGGACTTATTTGTATAAAAATATTCATAGCAGCTCTTTTTGTGGTGGCTAATAATTGGAAATGGAATGGATGCCTATTGTTTGGGGAATGGCTAAAGAAGCTTTGGTATATGATTGTAATGGAATATTATTGTGTTATAAGAAATGACAAGCAGGCTGATTTCAGAAAAACTAGAAAAACTTACACGAACTGATGCAAAGTGAAGTGAACCAAACCAGGAGAACATTAAACACAGTAACAGCAATATTGTTCAATGAACCATAGCTAAGTCATTCTCAATAATACAATGATCTAAGACAATCCCAAAAGACTAATGATGAGCATACCATCTACCTCCAGAAAAAGAACTGATATTGTTTGAATACAGACTGAAACATGCTATTTTTTACTTTCTTTCTTCAGTTCTTTTTCTTTTATTTGAGTCTTCTTGTACAAAATAATTAATATGGAAATATTTTACATGATTGTACATGTATAACTTATATCTGATTGCTTACTGGGAGGGAAGAAAGGAGGGAAGGAGAGAATTTGGAACTTGAAACTTTTTTAAAAACTGTTTTAGCATGTAATCGGGGAGAAAATAAAATATATATTAAAAAAAATAAAATTAACGTGTTGGAGTAGCTAGGTGATATTGACATTGTGGATAGAGCGCCAGCCCTGGTATCAGGAGGACGTGAGTTCAAATCTATCTTCAGATACGTGCTAGCTGTGTGACCCTGGGCAAGTCATTTAACTCCAATTGCCTCCAAAAAAAAGTATTGTAAAAAAAAAAACCCCAGGCAATGTTAAAAATAAATTAAACAAAAATGAAAAATTTAAAAGTAATTGTAATTCCTACCTGACAGAGTTGTTGTAAAGCTCCAATGATCTAATGCATAAAAATTTAAATCTTAAATTTAAAAATCTTAAAGTGCTATGTCAATGCCAGTTATTATTACAATTAAATGGGCTTTTTGGTCAGGCTGCATCTCCCACTGTTCCTCCCCCTCACCTTTCCCTCACTATAATGGGAGTTCGAAGGCAGACATTGACTTTCTTTTTGAGCTTGTCTTTGTATGCCCAGCCCTTTCCACAATCCTTGCTCTTAGTAAGCACTTAATAAATGCTTGTTGGCTTGAATTGCAGACTGGGGAGAAAGGGGGTTGGGGTGTAGGCTCACATCCTCTTGCATCTGTGAGCCCACAAAAGAGAAGTAAAAATAAAACCACCACCCAGGGTAATTCTGAGGCACTGATCCTGCTCTAAGGAGTGCTAACTCATTCATTTTCTTAATATTTGGCCAAGATAGTGGGGAGTTTACTGTTTATAATCATTTTACTTCTACAAAAAGAGGCCCATGAACTAAATGATTCAAGGTCATAATATCACAGAGCATAGATCCTAAGATAGATAGAAGGGATCTTTAAGGGCTTCAGCTTCACCATTTTACAGATGAGAAAACTGAGGACCAGTGAGATTAAATGTCTTGCCCGAGGCCACACAGGTGGTAAATGTCAGAGGTGGGATTTGACTCAGGTCCCCTTGATTCCAGAGTTCCAGTAGATGAACCTAAAGTTCATCAAGGTAAAACAAGTTTCCCACAGAAAAATACCAATGGAATATAACAAGATATTCATAGGAATACCTGCAGTAGCAACAACCAGGACACAAAATGAGTGATCATCACCAGGGAGAATTGCTGAACTCAGTATGATAAAAGAACGAAATGGAATGTTACTGTACCTAAAAAACAATGAAGATTAAGCATTCAGGGAAACACAGGGAGAGAGGGAAGGAAAAAGCATTCATTAAGCACCTACTATGTGCCAGGCACTGTTCTAATGGTTTTATCTCACTTGATCCTCACAACAACTTTATTAAGTAGGTGTTATTATTATTATACCCATTTTAAAGTTCAGGAAACTGAGCAAGACAGAGGGTAAGTGACTTGTCCTGGGTTAGCATCTGAAGCAGGGTTTGAATTCAGATCTTTTTTTTTTTTAATTTATTTTTAATATGTTTAGTTTTCAGCATTGATTTTCACAGGCGTTTGAATTACAAATTTTCTCCCCAT
This sequence comes from Phalanger gymnotis, assembly GCA_028646595.1. Lineage (NCBI taxonomy): Eukaryota > Metazoa > Chordata > Mammalia > Diprotodontia > Phalangeridae > Phalanger > Phalanger gymnotis. The sequence goes on along the minus strand of JAQQSZ010002537.1, from coordinate 229 downwards.
TTCCACCCCCCCCACACTCCAAGATGGCGTTCACTCTGGTTGCCCTGTTCCCCAGTCTGCCCTCCCCTCCGTCACCCCATTCCCCTCCCATCCCCCTTTCCCTTTCTTTCTTGTGGGGCAAGATAAATCTCTATGTCCCATTGCCTGTGCATCATATTTTCTAGTTGCATGAAAAAAAAAACTTTTTTACTTTTGAACATCTGTTTTTTTAAAACCTTGAGTTCCAAAT
>JAQQSZ010002535.1:0-14729 GCA_028646595.1 Phalanger gymnotis | reverse complement strand
ACCTTACCCAGAGACCATCCAGGCTGTCCTGGGGTGGGGCCCTGCTTCCCTCTGCCACTTTGTGGGTTCTGCAGCTCTAGAATTGGTTCAGAGCCATTTTTTTATAGGTTTTTGGAGGGATTTGGTGGGGAGCTCGGGCCAGTTACTGCTTTCTGGTCGCCATCTTCTCATAGGGGATTTTTAAAAGTTGAACTATTTACTATTGAGTAGAGACATGCAAGTCAAAATAATTCTTAGGAACCACATCACATCTGTCAGATTGGCTAACATGACAAAACAGGAAAACTGTAAATACTGGAGAAGATGTGGGAAAATTGGAACACTAATACATTGCTGGTGGCATTGTGAACTGATCCAACTATTCTGGAGAACAATTTGGAACTAAGTCCAAAGGGCTATAAAACTGTACATTCCCATTCATGCGGCAATACTACTTCTAGGGCTGTATCCCAAAAAGATCATATAAATGGGCAAAGGACTGACATGTACAAAAATACTTACAGCAGTTTTTTTGTGATGACAGAGAACTGGAAATTAAGGCAATGCCCATTATTTGGGGAATGGCTGAAAAAGTTGTGTTAGATGAATGTAATGCAATGCTATTGTGCTATGAGAAATGATGAGCAGGTTGACTTCAGGAAAAAAAAAAACCTGGAAAGATTTATATGAACTGATACTGAGTGAGGGGAACAGAACCAGAAGAACATTGTACACAGTTACAGCCACATTGTTAAATGAGTAAATCTGATAGACTTGACTCTTCAGAGCAATGCGAGGTTCTAAGACACACCCAGTAGATTTGATGGAAATGCTATCCACATCCAGAGAAAGAATTACAGAGTGTGAATGTAGGTGTAAACATACTGTGCGCGCTCTCTCTCTCTCTCTCAGTCTTTTTTTTTCCTTTCTTCTTCTTGTGGTCCATTTATTGGTTATAATTTTCTTTGAAACATGACTAATGTGAAAATATGTTTAATGTGAATGTATATATAGAGCCTATATTAGATTGCATGTTCTCTTTGGGAGGAGGGAGCATAAGGAGGGGGAGAGAATTTGGAACTCAAAATCTTGTGGAACTAAATGTTGTAAAGGAAAAATAAATTTAAATAATATTTGTCCCCCCATAATTTTAGCTAAATAAACTTTACAAATATTGTTTTAAAGGAAAAAATAAATGACAAAGGGAATGTTACCAGAAAAAAGTTAAGACTTGTATGAAATGATGCAAAATGAAGTGAGAGGAACCAGGAGATCATTCTGCACAGTAGCAGCATTGTTGTTATGATGATCAACTGTGAAAGACTTGGCTTGTCTGATCAACAGTGATCCAAGACAATTACCAGGGACTCATGATGAAGAAATGTTATCTACTTTCAGAGAGAAAACCGATCAACTTGAATGCACATTGAAGTATAATTTTCCCTCTTCATTTTTTTTTTGTAACACGACTCATACGGATATGTTTTGCATTTTTTCGTATGTACAAAAGATACAGTATTTACTGTCTCAATGGGTGTGGGAACAAGAGAATCTGGAACTCAAAATTTAAAAGAAAAATGTAAAAAATAACTAAAAATACTTTTTAAAATTAAATATGTATATGTATAGACAAGATGTCATGGAAAAGAACCAGTTGTAGGTCTATGTCTGAGAGCAATGACCATATATCACTATACCCCCCTCTAAACTCTGTAAATGACAACAGAAACAGCAGTAGATGCCCATGATCTCCACTGGCTGAACTTTTATTGTCATGATTTATTAGTACCAATTGTACCCCAATATTATATTTGTAGAGTTTTTTTTTTTTGTTAAGTCACTGCTATCATCCAAAATGTGGAAGACATCAGTGAAAAGAGTACAGGTGATATTTAGATATTTGGTGAGTCTTTGGGAAGGAGAAATCAACAAGTAGTTGCCACCCAGAAAATTCTCCCAAATTCAGGAAATTATAATTTCCTGGCTTAGTAAAAAGTACTGAATTCCAACATTTATCATTTTTGATACATTCATGCTAAGATTAATGTATTTTAAGAAACTAAAACTTCATTGGTTTGTACCCAAACAACAATGGCACAGTTGAGGAGGGTGTCATGAGAATTTATTCAAGTCTGAATGTGGATTTGGGCAATGAAATAGAAGAACTAACATCCTTTTGAAACAAATAGGTAGCTTGAGACATTTGCTCCTAAAGCTGAAAAAAGACAGTTTTTGAAGCTACAGATTTGATAAACAAACTTTATTAAAGATTTATAGGAAGCTTATGGGGGGATTTTATATAGATCCATATACCAGAGCTAAGCTTTTCCTGTCAATTTAAAAAAAAAATAACATCTCCCATTGGCATTCTACCCTGTTCTAGTACCTATGATAACAATGTTTTACAAACCTCCCTGCTACTCATAACTGCTTTAATTTATTTATAAATGTGCATCTATGCTGCTGGATCTTTGAAGGAGGGGAAAGGCTCCTCTTCACTTTTTGCATCTCTCAGCATTTACACAATTTAGGTACTCACGCATTTGTTTACTGAATGATTTCAAAGAATATATTCAGTGTGTTGATTTCTGTGATCATTTCCAAAATCATCTGCAAGATGCAGAGAAAGGGAGAATAGACTCAGACTTCAAAAACTGAAGCAATTTAACAGTACTTTATGATTCTTGTATGTATTTGTCAAAAAGTTTTTTCCATAAAGAAAATGATAAATAATTTAGTTTTATGAATTAATGAAGTTTAAAGGGTTTCTGTAAATTTAATAATGCATAAATACAAATAATTTTAAAAAGTGATTTTCAATGTTAAAATGATTTTATGTCATTTGTTATTGAATTAATGGCCAAACAGAGGATGGGATCATAAATGTTAATATATAATAACCTATGACTAGTAAACACTCTTCTCTTCAAATCCTTGTGGCCCTAAGTCAAAATCTACTCTACCCTGAACATTTATCTTCATATTCTTCAACTACAGCCCCTCTCAGTGCTTATACTATTGTGCTCTCATTTCGATCCTGGAATCTCATTGTATTAGTTATTGAACTACCTTTAGTGTTATACCACAACCTTTCATGTTACTACCATCTTCCTGTACCTTTAGAAACCTGCCTGCCCCAGAGTGTGCCTACATTAATGGGAAACTCGTTCATTAATAGATAGGTTTTCTCTCATTTACCTGTCATGAGAAAGGCAGGATGAAACATAAGTATATTGGTTTTTCTCATTTCTCTTTCCAGACTCTATTGCCATCACTCTTTTATTCCATTTTATTTAAATTTTATGTCATTCTTTTTTTTTCCTTTGAAGTTAACTTTTTGTGTTTATATCACCTTATCCAGTTTCTGACTGCAGTTATCTAATGACCCAGACGCCATTCTCCTTCTTTTATTAAGGTGATTGATGCCTGCCTAACAATCTCCGTCTAAAGCCCTACCTCCACCCCATCATCATATGGAGATTTAAATTCTCATGCTGAAGTCCCTAAATCATCCCTCTTTCCCCTTATACACTAGATATTCCAGTGAAGCTACTATGTTTCCTGTTTGCTCTACCCAAAATTAAATCTCTCACCTGTGTCCACCATGTCTAGAAGGATCTTCCTCTTGACATTTGACTTTTTGAATCTCCATGCCACTCCAAGGTTCAGCTAAATTCCACTTGTTTACCAGATGTTTCCTGATTACACTGTCTATTGAAATATTCCACCAATTCCTTACATTTTTGTTCTCTCTTTGAATTTCATATTGATATTCATGCTTACTCTAACAAACTGAAGACTAGAAAAAGTCAGCTGATTCAGAGAGGATGTCAACATTCTAAACCTTTTTTTGGAGTTTATGTCAACAGAAAGAAAATTCCTGCAGCTTTACCCAAATATAGAGACTACTAGTAAATTAGCCAAGTAGTGAATTCTTTACACAGGGCAAAATATGAAGCCAAAAAAAGAGAAAAAAATGTGTTATAAATAAGTAGAACAACATCACGTACAACTAAGAACTATTTCCACATAACGAAGTTGGACAAAAACAATAAAAGTTGTAACAATGGCTAATATGGTATCACAAAAAATTAATCAATAAATATGTGACCCAAAGGTCTTAGTATAGTTTTAAACTATTAAACTTGAAACTGCACTAAAATGTTTGAGGAATAGATAGTTAGATAGACAATTATATATACATATATATGTCTATATAGATATAGACAAATATATGTATGTATGTATGTATGTGTGTGTATGTATGTTATGTTATTTAGGGTAGGGCTTTATTACTGTTTTCTCTTTTGGAATGCTGAGGTAATCAAGTACCTTTGATGAGTTTTGCTTTTCAAATGTAATGGCAAGCAAAATGGACTTTTTGTTGTCTTTGTTTTGGAGCGCTTCTCAGCCCTAAGGAGTCTTTGAATTAAGTGTCTTTATTACCTGCTTATGTCAAGGGAAGACCTTGTTTACATGGGTTTGAGTCGCATGGTTTTGATTCCCTTTCATCTTGAAGAAGTATATATAAACTCAGAGATTAGCATTTTCCCTTTGGGGGCACACTCATGAAAACAATGTTGGTGACCAGACTCTTGAGTAGCCATGGAAGTAGCCCCCCTGGCTTTGGAAACCCAGATGTTGGGGCTTCTCTCTGGTAACTATGTATGTACTGTGATTTGGTGAAACAGATGAAAGTCTGTCTGTTGATCTGTTTGTAATTTCTATTTGTATTTGGTCTGAAGTTCAGGGTACTACTTTTTCCCCAGAATTAAGTGAATGGTATATGTATGTTTAATTAAAGTGAGATTGCAAACCCCTTAAAGTTGCTTTCCTCAGAAAAGCAGATTAGAGAACCTGTGCTAGTAGCCCTCCTGTGTGCTGGTGTTATTGGCTTTATATAGCCATAGTAGTGGCAAGTAGCAACATTCTTGTTACAATATGTGTGTGTGTGTGTATGTGTGTGTGTGTGTGTGTGTGTGTGTGTGTGTGTGTGTGTGTCACAGGCACTGTGGAGTACAAGATATATTTAGTCGTGATTGCTATGCAAAGGAGTTTTGGTATATTGAACATGATTTCTGGATCTTTTTTTGAACAGTGATTATTCCAGGGGATCAACATTTATCAGGCTCTCTATTGTTTTTTAATCAGTTTGTCCAATTAGGTTTTTAATCAGTTTGTCCATACTTCTGAATCTTGAAGAAGCCGCTCTTAAAATCTACCTTTTCCAAAATAATTTTTCCACTTCCAATTTGTATCAAAACTGTCCTAACCAATTAAAAGTACCTTAAAGTTCCCTTAGTTATACTGAAACAATGAACTTTTACACATTTAATAATGAAATCACAATAAAAATTTACCCTAAATTTATTTAGTTTAATTTAAAAATAATTTAATTTTAATTGATTTTAAATTAAATTTAAATTAATCACAGTGTAGTCTGTGTTATGTCCATATGGAATCTGACCATTGTGAAAACTAGCATTGAATTAAAAGTGACACAGATGAGAAGTTACTGCATGACAGCAACAGTTTCAGGTTAAGTTTTTCAAATAAGGTACTGAAAAATGGAAAATGGAACAATAAAGAATGACACTGAGCTCAATTGACAGTATTTCCTACACAAGTTTAATTTATATAAATTAATTCTACAGTGAAGTGTATAAATAATCCTAAAACCTATCTAAAATTCACAAATCCTTTATTATCCGATCATACAATTGAGAAAAGATGCAGAAAATACAGAATATCAGTGGTTACTGTTGTTGATTGCAAAAAAAATTAGTATTTGACTCAATGGAGCAAAACATAGCCTTAAAGAATCTTCTTCTCCAGTGAGTCTCTCACTTATATCAATACAGAGATAATTCTGCACAATAATTATTAGCATCAAGTGAAGTATACAATGTTCTCCAAAGGTATTTCTTGCTATTACTGGTGATTTCCTAGACAGAGTCTAAATGGAAAATATATTCCCCATGGTTGATGAGGTTTCTCAGGTGTTACAGATGGTGTGATTTTGAATTCATTAAGCTTCAGAATACTACCTGCTCTCCTTGCTGGGAAGCATGGCCAAGCAAAAAAAAAATCCTATCTTTTTCTTACTTATCACAATTTATCATTTATATTACCTATCATGGAAACCTATTGCTGCAGTATTTATATAGCAATAAACACAGGAAAAAAGAAAAGATACTTAGATTTTAAGATGATGTTCTTTACTGAATACCTTATTCTATCAATGTATGTACTTAGAAAAGCATTAAAATAGACAGTGAGCTTTGTCCAGAATTAAATAGGAATAAAGGATATACTGGACTGAATTGGGAGAACTTCCAAGAAAATCACAAAGGGGGTCATGAAAAGTTGATCATGACTGAAAATCATTGTCAACAACAACAACCTATCTCTCTAATGTCTTGGATTTAGTTCTATAGAGTTTAGTTCTGTAGAGACTTGGATGATGATATTCTTGGATTTCACATTCATCATGTCAATGGTGAACATAAGTAAGAAAAAGGGGAAAAAATTTTAAAAAAAGATGAGTATGATCTATAGAAAGAATAAAGATAATAGGTGGTAGAGTGGATAGAATACTATACTTGTAGTCAGGTAGACCTAAATCAAAATCTGACCTCAGACATTAAATAGTTATGTGACATGGGAAACTGACTTAAGTTCCTGTCTACCTCACTTTATTCAAGTGTGAAATGGAGATAATAATGACACCTGCCTCCCAGAATTCTAGTGAGTATCAAAAGAGACTAATATTTGTAAAGTACAAAGTACTTCATGAACCTTAAATCATTATATAAATGCTACCTATAAACCACCATCAAGATGGTCATTGTCATCATCTATAAAAATATTTCATTACTTCCAATATTTTGAGTAGATCCTTTGTGAAAAATCAATGAAAGAACATGGACAACAGTGACTCAGGTTTAGATCACTTGGATAGGTTGTTAATCTATATGATGAAAGTATCTACACTTACAAAACCATTAATGCATTCAAGTATTGCAATATATAAGATGTAATGTCGTATTTGTGAAAAGAAGAAATGTGGCATAGCAGACAGAAAACTAGACATGGAAGCAGAGTCTGGAAGGTCTATGGTCATTCTCACTCTAACAGATGCTGGCTCAGTGACCGTTACCAAGTCCTTCATGCTCTTGGTACTCCAGGAAACTCTCTGAGAATACAAATTTCCAACTAGTTGATCTTCACTAGTAGAGAGAGAAGTTTTCTCAGTAGGAGTTTCTTATACTAATGAATTCCCACAGCAAAGCAAAAGACAAAACAAATAACTTTTAAAAAGATATTACTGGGTAGAAGCTAATAATTTTGTACTGGAAAGATGGGCCTAGACTTTTAATAGACAGGGTGAAAACTTGTAACACTTTACAAGAAGGAAATAAAAGGAATATTCTGAGAGATTCTTAGGAAGAAGTTTTAGGATTTGTAAAGAAAAAATAGCAATTGACTAGCTTATCATTTTCCTTCAGAGGGTAGAAAACTCCCGGCTAGAATTTGATTGAAACAAAAAGGATATAAATTTAGTAAACTATATTAATGAACTCGTAACTGGATAAAAATGAATTTAAATATGTGAATATAAATAACATTCTAGTTAACAAAATAATACTGTGAGAAGCCTGAGCAAACCACATGACAGCTGTGTGAAAAGGGAAGGGGAAGGAGCTTGAACTGCGCCATTGCACTAAGTAGAGAAGTATGGTGTAACAACAATGTTACTTGCAGCTTCTCTGGCTGTGTAAGATCAAAAACACCAGAAAACAGGAGGGCTGCTAGCACAGGTTCTTTGATCTGCTTTTCTAAGGAAAGCAACTTTAAGGGGTTAACAATCTTACTTTAATTAAACATATCATTCACTTCTTTCAGGGGAAAAAGCTAGCACCCTGAACTTCAGAGAAAACACAAACAGAAATTACAAGCAGATATTATATAAACAGAGCAAATAAACACCAATCAACAGACAGGCTTCTAACTGTCTTAACATAGAAATACATGCACAGTTACCAGAGAATAAACCACCAATATCTGGGTTTACAAAGTGGCGGGTGGGGAGCTCCTTAACAGCTACCCAGAGTTTTGCCTGGCAAAATCCCAGGAATATTTTTCCAATGAGGGGGCCCCAAGCAAAATGCTAACCTCAGAGTATATATACATTTCTATTGGGTCAGAGGGCATCACAACCATACCACTCAAACTCATGTGACCTTCGCCTTCCCCTGACTTAAGCAGGTCACCAAAAACTCTTAATTCGATCAAAGACTCTTGATTGAAACAAAGGCAAGAATCAAAGTTACTTGATTGCCTTAGTGCTGAGAAGCACTTCAGCAAAATAAACAGCAAAAAAGTCCCACCTTGCTTGCCATTAGATATGGGAAAGACAAAAACATAGAAAGAAGTATGTCAACTTATGTTTAATACAACTGGAAAACACAAATGCAGGATAACATGTTGCAATAGAATGCAGACTAGACTTGGAGGAAGTAAACCTAGATTCTTGAATAAATTATTTAAACTCTTAGGAATTAAATTCCTTAGCATAAGTATAATGTGTTTAAACAGGATGATCTTTGAGTTTCCTTCTTTATCTAATATATAATTCTAAGATAACAGAACAATTGATATGACCTTAAATTTTATTTTGTATACTTTATCTTCTTCAACTGATTGATTACTAACATAAATCTAAAAGGTTCATTCAATTTTTTATTATCCATCTAGTAAACTCTACCATAGGTTACAACATTTATGAATAAGTAGGTTTCATTATGGTTTATTAGGAAATGTATGCAGTTAATTTATGATATGTCTATTTCTATTATGATTTACATATAGGGGTGGTACAAAAAATTGTGATACATGAATTAAAATATCAGTCTCTTTATTTTTATGTGCAAATGCAAGGTAAACTCTAGAATGTACTTCCTCTTTCTTATTGAAAAGTGGAAATGAATGGTCTTGTAGGCAGAGCCAAGATGATGGAGTAAAGGAAGGGACTCATCTGAGCTCTCCATCAAACCTCCCAAAATACCTTTAAATAACAACTCTAAACAAATTCTAGAACAGGAGAACCCACAAAAGACATAGTGAACCAATTTTCCAACCAGACAACTTACAAGGTCAGCAGGAAATTTCTGTTGCACCAGGGTGAAAGAGTAGCACAATCCAATACAGACCAGGCCACAGCAAACCAAGAGCAGGTTTTGGAGCAACTGAATCAGTGGCAGCAGTGGTGAATTCCATGCCTCTCAGACCACAGACACCAAAGACAATTTAGAAGATCAGCAGGAAAGATCTGTTGCTTGGGGTGAGAGTAGAGCACAGACCTTCACAGGCTATGCCAGCACAGCCTCTTCCATAATAGATAAGGAGCAGACCTTGGGAGCCACTGAGACAACAATGGTACAGGTGCTTCCAGAGCTTTCAGCAGAACAGACACTAATGGGGATTTAAAAAATGGTCAGAAAGAGATTATAACTTGTGGTCACTCACAGACTAAAGTACAAACCAGGAGAGTAGTAAACACTTCTATTCACATCACCTAGTAAGAACTGAAAACTTTCAGATCCCTAGAATTATTTTGTAAACATTTACATAAGTCCCCTGAAGCTTTGGACAATGCACCCTGCAGCCAGGAAGCAGAGCCCTATTTTAACAAAGTGGTAATAGTCTGGTAATATGAAGTAATAGTCTGGGAATATGAGCAAGCAACAGGAAAAAAAATCTGACCATAGAAAGTGAATATAGTGACAAGGAATATCAAAATAAACAGTCAGAAAAATACAACAAAGTCAAAGCTCTTACATCCAAATCCCTTGATCTCAGGCCATGGAAGACTTCACAAAGTATTTCAAATATTAAATAAGAGAAGTAGAGGAAAATTGAAAAGAGAAGTGAGGATGTTGCAAAAAAAAATAAATCATGAAAAAAGAGTCAACAGTTGTGGTGTTAATATAATTAAGATCTTCCCTGCCTATTCAATAGGGCCTTTACTTACTAGGTGTGAGGCTCCAGGACCACATTCTTTTGTTATTTAGGTCACAAGAGATGTGAAACCCTCAGGGCCCTAAGGAGAGGTGCTAAGACCAGAGCCAATTGTACATGCATTGAGTTCTAGTCAATCAGATGTCAGCTAGGCCTGTATATAAAGAGAACCCAGAATGTGAGAGAAGTAGAAATGAGAGCAGCAGAACTGAGAGCAGAAGAATTGAGAAGGAGAACTGAGAAGCAGACATCAAGAAGATATTGAGGCAGGCAGCATAAGGGGAGACTGCAGAATGGAGAGTGCAGACAATAGAATTGGGAAGATCAAAGACCTAAGAATCTACAGCATCGAGAGATTGAAGAACTGAGAAACCAGAGGACCGAGGAAACTGCCAGAACTCTGAGAACTGCAAGGGCTTTTGGAACTGTGGAGAAGATTCATGCAAGCAGACCAGTTAGGAGTTGTGAGTGATTCTTTATGGGAAGTCCCCAGCAGGGGAAAGGTTATAGGATGACTTGGTTCCTTGCTGTAATATTGTGTTGTATTTTCCCTGTTGCTACATTGAGGCAGGCTTACTGGTTTTGGAATACAATTACTACTATGTTGAATTGGAGTCATTGGTCTTGGGATTGGATCCTCTGGTGTTTAAATAAATGTTATACTTCCTCTGCCTTCTACCTAGAGAGCTTTTCATACTTTGTAGTTCCAGAAACATATAGGCATGATCATGGTCATCCTTGAGGTCATGAATCTTGCCTTACTGGTATAACAGCTTGGTAAAGGACACAAAAATACTTAAGAAAATAAGATCTTAAAAAACAGAGTAGGCCAAATGGTAAATAGAGGCTCAAAAACTCACTAAAGAAAGAAAAAAACTCCTTAAATAATAGAATTGGCCAAATGGAAAAAGGAGGTATGAAAGCTCCATAAAGAAAATAATTCCTTATTGAGCAAATGGAAGGTAATGACTTAATGAGAAATCAAGAAACAATAAAACAAAATCAAAAGAATGAAAAAATAGTGTGAAATAATTCATTGGAAAAAAAAAACTTACCTGGAAAATAGATCAAGGAGAAATAATTTTGAAGTTATTGGACTTCTTGAAAGCCCAAATTAGAAGAAGGAAAAGAGCCTAGACATCACCTTTGAAGAAATTATCCAAGAAAATTGCCATGATGTTCTAGAACCAGAGGGTAAAATAGAAATTAAAAAAAAATGCACTGAAGACCTCCTGAAAGATATGCCCAAATGAAAACTACCAGGAATATTATAGCCAGACTCCAGATCTGGCAGATGAAGGAGAAAATAGTGTGAGAAGCAAGAAAGAAATTGTTCAACAACCATGAAGTTATAGTCAGGATAATGCAAGATTTAGCAGCTTCTACATTAAAGGTGGAAAGGAGTTGTAATATGATATTCCAGAGGGCAAAGAAGGTAAGATTAATACCCAGAATCACCTACGCAGCCAAACTGAGTATAATCCTTCAGAGGAAAGTAAAATGGACATTCAACAAGATAGAGGATTTTAGACATTCTTGAGAAAAGTCCAGAGCTGAATAGAAAATTTGATTTTGAAATGAAAGACTCAGGAGGAACATAAGAAGATAAACAGGAAAGGAAAATCATAATGGAATTAATAATGTTAAACTGTTTACATTCCTGCATGAGAAGATGATAATTATAACTCATAAGAATTTTCTTATTATTAGGGCAATAGAAGGAGTATATGTATCACAGCTGTGAGTTTATTATCAAGGGATGATATCTAAAAACAAAGTAAAATTGAGGGATAAGAGAGGAATGTACTGGGAGAGAGGGAAAGGGAGGTATAATTAGTAAGTTATCTTGCACAAAATAGGCAAGAAAATGCTTTTACAATGTAGGGGAAGAGGGAGGAGATAAGAAGGAATGAGTCAACTTTATGCTGATCAGAATTGGCTCAAAGAGGGAATAACATACACACTCCATTGAGTATAGAAGTCTATCATCCCCTACAGGAAAATAGGAAGAGAAGGGGATAAGAGACAACAGAAGAGAGGAGAGATTGAGGGAGGGGTAGTCAGAAGAAAAATATTTTCGAGGAGAGATGGGGCGAAAGGAGAGAGAGAATAGAGAGAACAGGTGGAGTGAATTGGATGGAAAGAAATACAGTTAGCAATAGTAACTGCAAAAAAAATGATGTAAGTTCCTTTGATAAAGGTCTCATTTCTCAAACATATAGAGAACTGAGTCAAATTTATAAAGATAAGAGCCATTCCCAAATTGATAAATAATCAAAATATGTGAACAGTTTTCAGCTGAAGTAATCAAAGCTATCCTTAACCATATAAAAAAATGTTCTAACTCATTATTGACTTTAGAAATGCAAATTAAAACAATTCTGAGGTACTAGACTGGCTAATAGGACAAAAAGAGGAAATTCACAATTGGTAGAGGGCATGTGGTAAAAATGCGGCATTAATGCACTGCTAGTGGAGTTGTGAACTGATTCAGTCATTCTATAGAGCAATTTGAAATCATGACCAAAAGGCTATAAAATCATGCATACCCTTTGAAACAGCAATACCAATACTAGGTCTTTGTCTCAAAAGTGATTTTATAAAAGGAAAAGGACCCATATGTATAAAAATATTTATAGCAGCACTTTACTCATGGGAAAGAATCAGAAATTGAAGTAATGCTTATCAATTGGGGAAGGGCTGAACAAACTGTCATATCTGATTATGATGGAATACTCTTGTGCTATGGGAAATGAAGAGCAGGATGGTCTCCGAAAAGACTGGAGAGACTTTCACGAGCTGATGCAAAGTGAAATGTGCTGTGTACAAAGTAACAGCAATATTGCCAGATGATTAGCTGTGAAGGACTTAGCTATTATCAGCAATAAAATAATATCTGAATACAGATTGAAGACTACTTTTTTTTAACCTTATTTTTCTTGTTTTTGTTTTTGATCTACATTTTCTTTCACAACATGACTACTATGGAAATGTTTTGAATGCCTACATAAGCATTACCTTTATCAAATTGCTTGCCTTCTCAATGAGAGATGGAGTTTGGAGAGAGGAAAGGAGAGAATTTAGAACTCGAAGTTTTAAAAGTAAATGTTAAAAGTTGATTTTATATGTAACTGGGGAAAATTAAATACTAAATACAGATAAAAATGTTAAATTAAGCTTGTAGGGCACCTTAACTGATTCTTTCAGAATTAGAAAGTCTAATAATTAAGAAATAAGAAATAAATTATGGCATCGAATAGAATTTAGAACATATGAGAAAACTGAAAGGGAATAAACAGAAATACTCATTTTTTCTCAGCTATATGTGGTATCTTCAAAAAATTGACTATGAATTAGAGCATAAAAATCTCACAAAATGCAGAAAAGCAGAAATATTAAATGTATCCTTTTTTTCTGACCATAATTCCACTATGATACATTTGATGATGGGACTTGGAAATATCTAATAATAATAAATATTCATGTAATAATAACAAAGTCTAATACCTAATCATCTAATCCTAAGGAATGAGTAGATCAAAGAACAAATCAAGGAAACTGTCAATTATCTCAATAAAGATAAGCACAATTAAACAATCAACTAAAATTTGTGCTACATAGCGAAAGATGTAACTAACAGAATGTTTCTCTTAACATGTACATCAATACAAGAGAAAAACAAGCAGCTTAATGAATTGGACATGCAACTCAAAAAAAAACTAGAGAAAGAAAATTTATATTCCTCAATTAAGCATTAAAATTGAAATTTTGGAAGATGGCAGCTGGAAAGCAGGGAATTGCTTAAGTTCTCCCCCAGGTCCCCTCAAACACCTGTAAAAAATGGATCTGAACAAATTCTAAAGCTGCAGAATCCACAAAATAGCAGAGTGAAGCAGGGCTTCAGCCCAGGAAAGCCTGGATGGTCACTGGGAAGGGTCTATGGCACAGAGGTGTGAAGAGAGCAGAGCCTAGCCCAGCATGGGCCACACCAGGACCAACCGGACTGGGAGCTGGCCAGAACAGGCAGTAGGGCTTTGAATCGTTGAATTCTCAACCCACAAACACCAAAGACAACAGAGAACTTGCCCAGATTAACAGAAAAGAAACTAGAGTACTTATTTATCCCTATCTTTGAAAACAAAATTGAATAATCCATGAGCTATCAAAGAAAACATCCCTAAGTATAGAAAGATTTACATGTTGATTCTATAATATATTTTAAGAATAACAAATAACAACAATATTTAAAATTTTATTAAATTATTTAAATATATAAATTACCTTAAATAATACAAAAATAGTAAATACTACCAAATTAGTTCTATGAAAGAAATATATATTTTGATATCTAAACTTGGAAAAGCAAAAATAGAGAAACTTTAGATAAAATTCACTAATAAATATTGATGCAAAATTTTTAAATACTATACTAGAAAGGAAATTACAACAATATACAAAAAGGCTCATACAGAAGGCCCAGGTTGATTTTATTTTATTTTTTTGCAATGTCTTTTTTTAAATTTATTTTTAATATGTTTACTTTTCAGCATTGATTTTCACATGCGTTTGAATTACAGATTTTCTCCCCATTTCCACCCCCCACTCCAAGATGGAGTACACTCTGGTTACCCTGTTCCCCAGTCTGCCCTCCCCTCCATCCCCCATTCCCCTCCCATCCTCCTTTCCCTTACTTTCTTGTAGGGCAAGATAAATCTCTATGCCCCATTGCC
>JAQQSZ010002534.1:0-14729 GCA_028646595.1 Phalanger gymnotis | reverse complement strand
CCTCTGGTTCTAGAATATCAGGGAAGTTCTCCTTGATAATTTCTTGAAAGATGATGTCTAGGCTCTTTTTTTGATCATGGCTCTCAGGTAGTCCAATAATTTTTAAATTATCTCTCCTGGATCTATTTTCCAGATCAGTGGTTTTTCCAATGAAGATATTTCACATTGTCTTCCATTTTTTTCATTCCTTTGGTTCTGTTTTATAATATCTTCATTTCTCATAAAGTCACTAGTTTCCACTTGCTCCAATCTAATTTTTAAGGTAGTATTTTCTTCACTAGTCTTTTGGACCTCCTTTGCCATTTGGCTAATTCTGCCTTTTAAGGCTTTCTTCTCCTCATTGGCTTTTTGGAGCTCTTTTGCCATTTGAGTTAGTCTATTTTTTTTAAGGTGTTATTTTCTTCAGTATTTTTTGAGTCTCCTTTAGCAAGTCATTGACTTGTTTTTCATGGTTTTCTTGCATCACTCTCATTTCTCTTCCCAGTTTTTCCTCTACTTATCTTACTTGCTTTTCCACATCCTTTTTGAGTTCTTCCATGGCCTCAGACCAATTCATAATTTTCTTGGAGGCTATTGATGTGGGCTCTTTGACTTTGTTGACATCTTCTGACTGTATGTTTTGATCTTCTTTGTCACCAAAAAAAGATTTTAGAGTCTGAGTATGCATCCTTTTTCGCTGCCTGGCCACATTACCAGCCAACTACTTGACCTTTGAGCTTTTTGTCAGGGTATGACTGCTTGTAGAGTAGAGTGCGCTTTGTCCCAAGCTTTACAGGCTGTGCTGTTTTCAGAGCTACTTCTACTCCACTGTCACCACAAGCTCTGCCACACCAGTGCTCCTCCTCCCCCAAAAAATGCCAACCAAGATTGTGATCCAGATCCAAGCAAGGCAAAGCAAGCTCTGCACTCCCACTCTGGTCTGTCACTTGATTCCTCCCACTGTGTAAGGCAGGGACTCTGGAAGCAGCTGATGCTGTAGCTCTACTGCCACACCACCTCCACCACTCCCAGGGCTGGTGGCTGGGACCACTCTCCAACCCGATCTAGGTTACCCTCTAACCTCCTCCATGGTCTTTGGTGTTTGTGGGTTGAGAAGTCTGGTAATTGCCACAGCTCAATGATTTATGGCCCTAAGTCTCGCTGCAGTCAACTCCCAGTCTGGTCTGTCCTGGAGCAGCCCAAGGTGAGTTGTGCTTTGCTCCCAGCACCATGCAATAGACCCTTCCTGGTGACTATCCAGGCCATCCTGGGCTGGCGACCTGCTTCTGTCTGCTATTTTGTGTGTTCTGCAGCTCTAGAATTTGTTCAAAGCCATTTTACAGGTGTTTGGAGGAATTTGGGGGAGAGCTTAAGCAAGTCTCTGTTTTGCAGCTGCCATCTTGGCTCCACCCCCCCCCCCCGCCCCTGCCTCCCTCCTCGTACATCATCATTTAAACCTCATGACAACTTTAGGGTAAGAACTTTAACAGTTGTTGTATCATGAAATAATTCTGTAAAACATTTCGTGGCCATAAAACACTGTATAAACATGTTATTGTACATAATGCAGCTGCTCTAGGATATTTGTTATCCACACAAATCAGGACCTTGTTGTCTTTAGTTTGGGCAAAAGGGCTCCAGATGGCACCATGGAAAGATCATTTGGAGAAACTAGGGATACTTAGCCTGGAGAAGAGAAGAGTTGTGTGGGGAAGCAAAAGAAATAGATTAAGGCAAAACAACCCCACCAACTTCTTTCTGATAAGGCTAATCTGGTGATAGATCCTTCCACTGATGTGTATCAAACCTGAATCTGAAAGAATAAAAGTTCCAAATGTCAGCCTGAAAAATACAATCTTGATACCAGTTGTTGGCAATGTATGGTTTTGCTCTGTGTGCTCAGTTGATGATTAAAGGTATGTTAATCAATGAGCCTTGGAGCCAGACAGAACCTAGCCCCAGATAAGGTGAGGCCTTAAGGTCGGGGGTATGCATATGTATAGATCTGTATTACTCTCTTCAACTACTTCCCCCTCAAAAAAAATGAACTGCATTAGCTCTTTGTGCCTTCTAGTTTGAGATGTCTGCCTGAGATGACACTCTTCAAGTAGGTTCTTTACAAAATATGACCCAAAAGTTGTAGCTTATCAGTGAGTACCACAGAAGGTAATGAGCCCCTTCGGGAGGTATCTAAATACACCCAAGTCATCAAATTTAATGGTGTCTAAATTCTCTTAGGATAAACTGTACAGTAAACTAAGTGATCCATCCCAAGGTATCTTGAACACTCAGGAATAAATGGCCTTTCTAAGAAGCTTCCTCTGTTTTCCTTACTTCCAATCCAGGAATGATTATGTCTAGCTAGTCTTTAAATTCCTATTTCATGCCTTCTCATTGGTTAGTTTTTCCCCCCAAAGGTAAGGGTTGATAAGAAGACAGAACATTTGTATTCTTAAGTTGCATTTGATCAAATTATTTATAAGCTTTCAGAGTTGCCTCATATTCAGTGTTTCACTCCAGATCTGCCTATCACTTGCACTGCAAAATCTGTAATGCCTGATTCATAATTAATAAATCTCCTTTCATCCTAAACCTTTTCCTTTCTCATTCCTTCCATCTTGTAGTATTCACTGAAATCTGGCACCTTTCTGATGATACTCCACACTTGATCACACTTTCCAGTACTGTTGTTCTTTTTACTCATATGCTTACCCACCCATTCAAACCTCGCTGGTCATGGTTGGGGAGTTAGAATACTCCTTATTCCTTGTGGTCACTTCTAGGCTCTCCCTCTACTACCATCATTCAGCTACATCTCCATTGTGGTATATGCTGTTATCTGTTGACCCATAGGAGGTTCTTCCTTCTTCAATGAATTCACTACATAGTTCATAGAATTTCAGTTCACTTCATACTGGGCAACTTCAGCATACAAACATTTTGACATTCTCTCAATTTCTACTCAATTCCCATCACTTATTTCTTATTCTACCTCAACCACACATAAGGATAGTCACACACTGTATCTGACTAATATTCATATGTTCCATCTCCTTTAAAATGCTAACACTGCTCTATCTGATCACAGTTTTGGATAATTCCGTATCTCCCAGTGCCTCACCCCTTCTAAAACTATTCTTCACCCTCATAAAGACCTCCAATCCATTGTCTTCTCAAATGTTTTTTTCAGGTTCTTACCTTACCCTGTTCTGAATTTACTTCTCTCTCCACTTACTCTATAGTGAGCCAATTCACTTCTCAATCCAGTATTTACAAATCCCTCGACTTCACTGATCATGATTTGCTAAACCCCAACCCTGAATTACCTCCAACATAAGCTTCCTTTGTTCTTCTGATTCACATACTGCTGAATGGAGCTCATGAACTGGATTGGTCCACTACAGATTTTCTATATGATCTCAACTGGGCTAGCAAGGTAATCCTTTTACACCCCTCTGATCAATTGACTGTCTCACACACCAATAATGGCTAATCCAGACCTCTTCATCCCTCTGTCATCAAGAACATTGCCTTATACTTTACCAAAAAAAAAAAATGAAGACATTTGTTGAAAGCTCCCCCTCTTCTTCCCTTCTCCTCATCTTACTTCATTCACTGTCCTCACAATCTCTTCTCTCATTTCTGTCTCTGATGAGGAGATAACCTTTCTCTTTGCTAAGGCAAACTCTTCTAATTGTACCCTTGACCTAACTTCTCCATCAGATTGTCCCCACTATTATCCCCACTCTCTGTATTATCTTCAATCTCTTCTCTATCTACTGGCTCCTTCTCTGCTGCCTGTAAACATGCGCATGTCTTCCCCCATATGAAAACAACAGCAGTAGCGAAAAAAAAACACACACTTTCTCCAACTATCCATACTAGCTTTTTGCCCTATCTTTCTTTTCTCCTTAATGGATAACCTTCTTGAGAAAGCTGCCAACACTGGGTGCCTCCACTTCTTTCCTTCTCACTAGCTTCTAAACACTACGCTGTCTGGCTTCTGACCTTAGTCTACCAAAACAGCTTTATCCATAGTTTGAACCATTGATATCTTAATTGCCGGGTTTAATGGCCTTTTCTCAAATATCATCCTTCTTGACCTCTCTGTAGCCACTGTCAATCATCCTTTTCTGAATACTCTTTCCTCTTTAGGTTTTCACGACACCATTCTCTCCTAGTTCTCCTCCTACATATCTGACTGATCTCTCTCAGTCTCCTTTACTTGACCTTCTTCCATGTCATGCCTGTGAACTATGAGTGTGCCCCATGCTAGGTACTGGGTCCTCTTCTCTTTTTCCCTCTATACTGTCTCACTTGGTGATCTCATCAGTTCCTCATGTGGCAGATGAAAAATGAAATGACTGAGGAAGCAAAGGTTTGATCATCTGGGCATAACATATCAATTTATTAAACAATGCATGTCAACTGCCTGACAAAATGGGGAACAGACCTCCTGGACCCTGAAAACAGAGAGAGACAGAGTTTTACACGTTAAAAACAATCAAATAAGACCAATTAATTAAGAGGAAACATTGGGAAATCTGACTTCTAATTGAAGGAAAGATCAAAAACTTTCCAAATTGGGATGGGGGCAATAAGCAGGTGCAATTCTCTGAATTCAGAAAAAGAGCTATCCTGTCCCCTGCCCATTCCCAAGTGTCTGTAAATAATCAAAGGAACACGGTAACAATAACTGAATGATCAGTACAGGGCCAGTTTTCAGATAAAATATATGAGTTGCTTGAGATGTGTTGAGATGTATCAATTATGAGAAAACTCCTTGCATCAGTCTTTGAATCTGAGTTTCTGTCAGCATAACCTAGGTCCTTAGTTAAGGGATTCTGAAAAGCAGGTAGAGGTGGTCCAGCTTCCTAGCCATATAGGGCTCAAGCAATGCAAAAAGGTTTTCTCTCAATTCCCACAATTGTATAGTTTTTTCACAAGACAGAATTTGGACTAGACCCATAACTAAATAGAAAGGGAACTGATCTAGCTCTAGAATCAAGTCACAAGATAGAGTCATTGTGGTTCACTCAATCCCCACAGTTAACCACTTGCTGTCCTAATCCCCTCAATTTCCTCACCATGGAATTCAATTATCATCTTCATGAATATGATTCCAAAATCTATATATCCAGCCCAAGTCTCTCTTCTGAACTCCAGCACTGTATCCCTGATGGGGTGCTTGTGCTTGGACTCTAATTCTAACACCAAATTTCTCCTTAGTCTCTGCTTGAGTTCCTGTGCCTGAACCCCAGTTCTAAAATCACATCTCTCCCTAGCTTCAAAATACTGTCTCTGACAGTTTCTCTCTAGTTCAAGGGCAGCATGTCCTAGCAGAATACTTATCTCTACTCCTTTCACAGTAGGCAGCTGTGCCTACCTATAGGCTGACTCCCTGTATATTGCTAATTGGCTGTGCACTAGGACATAACAATATTTACTACTTACGGACCTTCCTGATGTGTATCCTAGACATAGTCAAATGTATAGTCCCTTACATTCATCTTGTCTAAC
This sequence comes from Phalanger gymnotis, assembly GCA_028646595.1. NCBI lineage: Eukaryota > Metazoa > Chordata > Mammalia > Diprotodontia > Phalangeridae > Phalanger > Phalanger gymnotis. The sequence goes on along the minus strand of JAQQSZ010002534.1, from coordinate 9,230 downwards.
AAGATATTTGATGGAAGCAACCTGGATATCTCCAGCTAGCCCTGACCTTTGATTGACTTAGTGACATTTCACAGTCAGAACCACACCCACAGATAGCCCTCCTTTGGGCTATTTCCCAATGAACTCTGGGTAAGATACCTGCACAGTAGATACAAATAGTGCATGTTCCTTTAAGAACTGACCACCCTGTAACCACACCCTAATCCCACCCCAAAACACCTAATTGACAGGCTTCACCCCCGAATCTTGTATTTAAACTTTCCCTGTAGCCCTGTGAGGTTGCAGGTTCCCTAAGGACTCTTGCCTGCTATAAAGCATAATAAATCTTTGCCACCTTGACTTGAAGAATGTTTGAGATCGTGAATTCATTCCAGATGGCTCCAAACCTCTCCAGTACTCGGGTCTTTGAGGGGCGCTCCCTCTCAATGACCTCACCTGGGAACTCTAGTCTTGGGGTTCCTAGACCTCATCTCTATCATCCCTCAACATCACCATTAGTCTTTTGGATTTCTCTAATGGGTTGTCCTAAAGGAATTTCAAAGTCACCATGTCCAAACAGAACTCATTTTTATCCCTAATCCTCCCCTCTTCTCAACTTTCCTATTATTGTTGAAGGCCTCACCATCCTACTAGTAAACCAGGTTCACAACCTGTGTCATCCACAACTTCTCACTCACACCCCACTTATCCAACATTTTGTCACATTTTGTTGTTTCCACCCTCCCAGTGTCTTTAGTATATGCCCTCTTCTCTCTTCTCACACTGCCACCACCTCAGTTTTAGGTCCTTGTTATCTTCCATCTGGACTATTATAATAGCCCTCTTCAAGTATTTCCCCAATCCAGTCCATCCTCCACTCATCTGACAAAATGATTTTCCTAAAGCATAGGTGTGACAATATCACCCTGCCCCACGCTATTTAATCTCCAGTCCTCTGCCTGATACTTGAGGCTTTTCATGACTTGGCTACTTCCTACTTTTCCATTCTTACACTTTACTGTCCTCCACGTACTCTCTGCTCCAGCTACATCAGACTCCTTACTGTTTCTTGAACACAATAGTCCATCTTCCCAGTACATACCTTTGTGCTAACTGTTCCCTATGTCTAGGATGCTCTGCCTCCTCACCTCCATCTCTTGGCTTCCCTGACTTTCTCTGAGACTCAACTCAAATCTCACTTTCTGCTAGAAGCCTTTCATGGTCTATCTGATCCTTTCTTCCTTCCCCACCACCACCAGCATTAGTGCCTTCCCTCTGATACTTTACTTCTATACATATCTTCCATGAACCTAGTCATCTCCTCCATTAGGAATGGGAGCTCCTTTAGGACAGGAAGAGTGTTTTTGCCTTTCTTTGTATCACCAGTGTTTAGTTACCATAGTGCCTGGCACATATTAAGCTCTTATAAATGCTTATTGATTGACTGACTTACTGACTGATTGATAAAGTATACATTGGTTTTTCACCATAAAGATGAGCAAGTATGGAAACTTTAATAAAACATATTCCCTTTCCTTATTCTCTCATGTAGTTCAGGCAAATCTGTTCTTAATATTATCACCAGAAAAGAAATGGCAGTGTCGGGTTGGTTTAGCCTATGAAAGAAGTGCCAGAATAGTCCACCACTCCTGGGGGTGGGGGTGAGGTGTGGGACAGGGTTGGAGGATACGAGAAAGCAAAACAAAAATAGAAATCTTAATTTTAAAGCAAAAAGAAGAAAAATAAATCAGTGATCCAAGAAATTCTTGTAAGGTTCCCCGTTAGAGGACCTAAACCAATAAAGAAATAGTGCCTTAAAGATGGGCATTATGTTGATTAAGTGGTTGGACTCTTCCTTTGCCACCCTTCCCCCAACCTAAGGGCAATATGCCATGTAAAATGGTGTGAAAGTTTTGGCATATCAAGAAAAAAACAATGCAAAGTACATTTTAAGAACTGCAATCTAATCAAGGCTTGTTTTTAACCTGGCTTTATAATTATACAGTTGCCTGAGGGAGTTAGCAAGAAAGGTACATGTGATTTAACCATTAAAGCCTCACCAGTATGACCAACCCAAGTATGTGGCCAAGCCCAGCTACTCATTCTCTTATCTATATACCTCAAGTTCCTTATTTGTAAAATGGGTATAAGAATACCTTTTACATATACCTCACATGTTGTAATGAGAAGCCAAAGCATTAATTCAATTTCCTTATTAACTACTACCACATTTCTATTTTAAATGTTGATGCTCTTAAAAAATTGATGTCACTTACCAATGACTCCTAAATAAAACCTTCTTTAATTAAAAAAAAGTACAGTTGCACAAAAACAGTTTAACACATTGACCACATCTGAAAATGTATGCCTCACGCCATACCTATGATTTACCTGTTCTCTGTGAAATGAGAGGGATGCTTCCACATCAGCCCTCTGAAGTCATGACTAATCACTGCATCAGTCAGGGTTATGAAGTCTTTCTGATGGGGTTCTTGGGCCCCAACTCTAGAATCATGTCTCTCCAGCCCAAAGATCCTATCTCTGGCAGTAACTCATGAGTGGGTCCCAGTGAGGCAAACTATCTCTCCCTGTTACAAGAACAACCTGAGCTCTGCAGAATTTCCCTTGTATGAACAGGACTATCTTGTACCAACAGAACTATCGTGTACTGATTCCCACAGTCACCATATACTTGGCACACCACTCACTGAAATTTTCCTATATAAGCGTTAGTATCACCTCTATTAAGTTGCAAGTTCCCTAAGGAGCTCTGCCCACTTTATTAGTATTATAGTAAACTTTTTGCCACATGACTAGAAGACTACTTGAGTCCTCTAATTCTTCCCAGATAATTCTGCCATGAACCTCAGTGTTTTGGGGTCCCTGCACCTCTAAACCACATCATTTCAATGATGTTTTCATTTATGTTTTGTGGTCATCATGTAATTTGCTGTCTGGTTTTGGTTCCTTCACTCTGTATCAATTCATGTAAGTCTTCCCAAGATCATCTGAATTTTTCATATTAGTTGATTATTATGGTATAGTAATATTTCAGTACATTCATATACCACAGTTTGTTTTAATGGAAACTCATTTTCTTTTCACTTCCTCGCTACAATAAAGTATTGTTATAAATATATATATATTTTTTATTATGGAGAGGCCCTTCTGTGTATGCTCTCCTTGTTGTATATGCCTAGTGATGATATCCCCAGGTCAAGAGATTTGTGCAGTTTGCTGAATTTTCTAGTGTACTTCCAAGTAGTCTGGAATTGTACTAAAGATTTTACTCCACATTTCCAATTGTTGATAAATTGTTGATAAACTTGTGGTATAGTAGTGCTATATAATGCAATTTCACCATATGCTATTGACAGATATCATAGAAGTAATATTACTAAGCTCCTCTCTCTTTCATGAAGTTAGGCTACCTTTTCCTTAAAAGGTATTGAAACAGCACCTGAAATTAGATCTACTATGGAAGTAATTTCAGGCCTTGGATAGGGCTTTCTCGGCTCTTGGGTACAAAATAGCCAAGAGTTGAGGGGCTGATGTTCCCTCCCTGAGGTTTTCAAGACCCAAGATCAGCAGCACGATCAAAACTAGGAAGCTGCGTTCAACCTTATCAGTGCTTAAACCTGCATGACTATTCCTTCCTTTGTAATTACTAAGTTTCCTTTTGTTAGCTGTCTGGCAAATTCCAAGTATAAAAATTCATTCCAGATTTGGACCTGAGCTACCAGGGGACTACATATCTATATCTATAGATACACACAATACAGCAAAACGGGGAAAGATTTCTGTGATGTGATAAAAAGTGAAGAAAGCAGAATCACAACGTATCACAGGATCACAGAACCTCAGAGTCGGAAGGGACCGCAGAAGCCATCTAGTACCAACTGTAACTGAGCAAGAATCCCATCTACAGAGTACCCAATAAGGAGCCAAACTTTGCTTAGAGACATCAAATACTGGGATAAGAGAGAGATTTATAAAATCAGGCAAAGGCCCAAAACATGTATGTGTATATAAATATACAAACATGTATATAACAGACCTCTTGTATATTGATTTATACATATACATGAATATGTGTATATCTGTGTGCATATATACATATAATTATACACATATACATATGATGTCCTTGCTTTTATGTTTAAAGATAAAAGGATGAAGAAACTAAGACTCAATTAGACTTTCCCAAAGTATCATAAGAAGGAAAGGACTCCTGAAACTCCCTGTTTTCCCATCATCACCGTTGTCATCTGTCCCATTTACTCTTATGATGAGAAAGAGAACTTTATATGTTCTAACTTAATCCTGGAGTACTTACATCAGTGATTCCATTAAAATTGGATATTCTTCTGTCAACAAATAAAGCTCAACAATTTTTTTTACTGGAGTCACTAATGTGAGTATTCCAGGATTAAGTGTATAGGAAACATACAAAATGTCCTAGTCCCCTTCTCCCTGCAACCTTAACTTTGGCCCACCACTTCACTCTGGAAAGGAATTATCTTATACAGATACAAGGGGAGCCAGGGATCCTAATCCTAGCTCTGCAACTAACTAGCTCTGAGGCCTTGAACAAGGCACTCTCTAATATGCCTCAGTTTCCTCATCTGTTAAATGAGGGGGCTGAAATGACTTCTAATGTTGCAGCCTGATATAATATTCTAAACTCTATACCCCATCCCCTTTATTCCTTTTCTAGTACTCAAAACTGCCCTTGGCATTTAACTGTTTTCTCCTTGTTACTTCCCTTTGGGAGTTCCTCTTAAGACAGCGTTATTCCAATACCCATTTAGGTAAGTCAGTCAGCTACAATGTTGCCCAGGGGAAGAATAGAAGAATCTTTCTCTAAAATAATAGGATTCCAAGCCAGGAGGGACTTTGGAGAACATCTACTCTGACATCAATTTTACAGATGTGGAAATTGGTATCTTTTTCTTTCTTTCCATAGACCATAGATATTAATTAATGTTTACAGCATATTCTTTAAAAGATCTTGTACAGTTCAACAAAATGCCCTCCTGGTTGAGGTGTGCCTTTTCTTGTGTAATAAGTGATTAACCTCCTTTTTTCTTGTGCATCCTAGTATCAGTGAGTATCAACAACCTGTACCCTGGCTGTGAAAACCTAGGTGTGAGAAGTTGTAGCAAGTTGAGCCAGGTCTCACCAAAGGCATGCTTGAAGTGTTTGTGTCTCCTTCCCACAATACCCACTGCTCAGCTGATGACCAGTCGACCAAAGCAATCAACATCCAGAATGCCTATCTATTTGTGCTTCCCACGAAGTGGGGCTATTCTTTCCTAAAAGGTACTGAATCCCTTGACTTTTCTTTTAAAGAGGATTTCTCTCTAAATCTTAATCTGCTAGAGAGAGATATTCCCAAATGTTACCATACTTGTTAGCGATATGTGAAAAGGCAAAAGAATGCAATCGAGACAATGGACTAAGTCTGGGGGTGGAAAGCCTGTAAAGGACCCAGTGGAGGGAGTATCCACATCAGCAAAAAGCACCAGTTGAATGATCGTCCTTTAGAACAAGGTTTACAAAGCACTCTATGTTTGATCCTCACGACAGCCCAGCGAAATGGGTCCTAATTTTATCCTCAGATGAGGAATCTGCGGCTCAGAGATTAAGTGACTTGCCCTGGGTCCCACAGCTGATGACTGAAAGAGGACCCAAACCCAGGTCTTCCCATGTTTTAGATTCAGCCCTTTCTCTACCATGCTGCATTTCCTTAGCAGCCTAATACCACTATTATTGAAAATTTGTTGTTGTTAAGTCGTTTTTCTATCATGTCCAGGTCTCTGTGACCCCATTTTGTTTTGGGGGGTTTTTTGGCAAAGATAATGGAGTAGTTTGCTATTTCCTTCTCCAGATCATTTGACAGATGAGGAATCTGAGGTAAACAGGTTTAAGTGACTTGCTCAGGGTCACACAGCTAGTAAGTGTTTGAGGCCAGATTTGAGCTCAGAAAGATGAGTCTTCCCAGTTCCAGGCCTGGCACTCTATTAACTGCACTATTCACTAACTGCCCCATAAAATCAAAGGAAGGTCATTTAAACTCCTTGCGGCTCAGTTTCTTTATCCAATAACATGGAAATCATAATAATATTTGTGCCATCTACTTCACAGGGTTGTGAGGAAAGTATTTTACTAACCTTAAAACATTATGTAAATATAGGTTATTATATATACATGTGATATAATAATAGCAGCTAACATTTATGTAGCATTATAAGGAGCAAAGTACTTTATGTCCATTTGCTCATTTGATCCTAAAAACAACCATGGGAAATAGATCGTCATCTTAGAAATGAGGAGACTAAGGCTAACTGGCTCAAGGTCACATAGGTAGTAACCGACACAGGATTTGAACTTAGATCTTCCCAACTCCCAAATCTATCTCTCTGGCCTCCTATTAAATGTATTTCTTCAGTGCCTAAAAGGCCCCATGATTTCATTAGTGTGGGTACCCGCAACCAACACAGATCATACTCCTTCTACATGTTTAATGACTGTTTCAGGAATTAATATCGCCAAAAAATTAATTACAACCAACCCTCTGGGGATGAGTTACTCTAAAGTTAATTACACCTATCCTTGGCCAGTATCCATGCTGTCCATCATCAGGTTCATATTTAAAACCTTTCCTGCTTGAAAGAAACAGCCAGCGATTGTGCTTCATTACGAGAACCTCTCACATGAGTTCTCTTCTATTGCCACAAAGGAGTATCCAAATGAGCCTTAACAGGAATTTAAAATTGCTTTGTTAGGCGTGTAATTTCCATGTAAATTATATGCAGGTGTACATGTACATGCAAGTGTAAATGCACCTACATCAGTGGTCTGGCATTGATATTTATTAGTATTAATAATTTCTATGATTTTATATACTTGGAATAGCAGTTTAGGTAGAAGCCGAATAAAATTTAGCCTTTTGCTATTTGAAAACACACAATACTTCTTATTTCTCTCTCTGCAGGAGTTGGTGATTTCAGTGTGTGAGAGTTCTCTGGGAATCCTGTTTATTTCTGCTGCTACAATTGATTATTTTGCAACAAGTTATCTCACTTCAATTCACATAGTGCTTTTCAGCCTGGAAGAATCTTATGAGATCCAGCTAAATCAAGTGATTTTCTGGCTTAGTTTCTTAAAGTCACTTGTACCTGTTGAAGAACCCTTACATAAGATATAGGTAATATGTATGCATGTGAATGTTTCTTTGACAAGAATGTTGTGGTTTCTTCTTTGATGTCGAAATTTTTCCCATGTGTGTCTCCTACCACTCATGATTCCTGAAGGCATTTAGCATATAGGTAGCATTGCTTGACTCCTGACAGTAGTTTGAGCTGACAGGTTGTATATTTCTGTACCTCTTTCTACATTCAGCCTTTCTAATCCTTTGAATATATGACAAAACATTTCTGTTCTCTTAATTGGTTGAAAAGCAATAGACTTGTGGGATTTATTATTTATTTTTTTTAAAAACCACTTCTCAGTTCTTCTCTCAAATATTAAATTAATAACCGGCTATTTCTCACTGTCACTTGGATTATATTAGTTGGTCAACTTTTTTATCTTGGAGCTATTGTTTCTGGTTTGTAGGAATCAAAAAGCCTGCTCTGAGGTATACTCCAACATTTCTCAAAGGAGATAATCCACAGGAACTATGGGAAGCCAGGCAGCAATACTAAAAGTAATCCCTGCCGCCAGTTTGTTATTGTTCAATCGTGTTCAACTCTCCGTGACCCTCCGTGACCTTGGCAAAGATACTGGTCTGGTTTTCCATTTCCTTTCCTAGCTCATTTTACAGATAAGGAAACTGAGGCTTGCCCAGGGTCACGCAGCTCATAACTGTCTGAACCCAGGAAAAGGAGTCTTCCTGATTCCATGCCCAGTGCTCTATGCACTGCACCATGAGCCAGAGCAGTTGTATTTCCTACCACCAGGGGGCAATGCTCCATTTCAGAATTTCTTTTCTGCAAAACAATGAAATGAGTGGTGTGACCTAGTTCCTCCTTTAAAGTATGGATAAGGAATCTCCTGTCAAGATTCCCCATGGGAAAAGGGTCTATATAAATTTTTAAAATCTATTTTATTTCATTTTTCTTCATGTTCCTTATAAATTTAGAACTGAGGACATAAAACACTGTATCGGAAATACAACAATTTTAAACAATGAATATCGGTTTCACTCTATAGAGAGAGGAGAAAGGTAAGGAAGAGAAGAAAAAAAGAGATGGACAAAGAAATACTGAAAGACAGAAACAACTATATGAAGAAGAGAGAATTTTATGGACTAACACCTCCATCTTATGGCTATTTAGGATATTGCCTCTAAAGATTTTTCCTTGCATACTCCAAGTTTAAAATGTTCTGTATCATAATATAACTACTCATTTATTTAGAATTTTAAGATCTGCAAAGTCTTTTTTTACCAGTTTTTAGCAGTTGATGTTCATTCTTGATTTATCTCAGTGTCAAAATAGAATTAAATTATAGGCCAGACAGAGCCCAAGGATTACCACATTCTCCAACCTATCTATTAAATAAAAAATTACAAAAGGGAACCATCCTTCTTTCTTTAATTTTGTCATAGAAAAATTCAAAGGCAAATAAATTTGAAAGCAGTGGCCAATTTAACAAAAACAGATTGTCTAAATGTTGTTGCTGAGGAGAGGGAATGAATTGGAATACAAATCCCTTTTGGTTCTTCATCTAATGGGAGAACCTTTCTTCACCAGCAAAATCTGTGTAAAAGCTCATTCTTGTAAGAAAATAGTAAGAAAACCTGTAAGTTTAAAAAGCTACAATAGGATTAAATTTTTAAATGTATGTTTAGTATTATGATCTCATTCCTGTTGCCATATTGTGTCTTTCTCTTTCTCATTCTTTTTCGTGGTGTCCTCCAGGCTTTTCTAAGTGAGATTTCATTGTTTGTGTGAGTAGTGTACAGTTACATTCATACCAAAGTATAAATGTTGTGGGCCATTTATCATCACTGTCATTTCTATAGTATTATGGGGTATCCCATTTTACACAGATTTTCCAGACTGGGGGGTTCTGCACCCTAACCCCTGTGATGTGAAAGGGATAACTGTACTTCACTTTACAGGATCTTGAACAAAATTATGTCCATCTCTTTTTTATTTTTTTTTTCTTTTTGAATATGTCCCAGAATATTTTTTTTAATTTATTTTTGACATGTTTGGTTTTCAGCATTGATTTTCACAGGC
>JAQQSZ010002533.1:0-14729 GCA_028646595.1 Phalanger gymnotis | reverse complement strand
AGGGGGATAGGTTAGGAAGAAGCAAAATATAGTTAGTCTTTCACAACATGAGTTTTGTGGAAGTGTTATACATGATGATACACATGTGGCCCATGTTGAATTGCTTGACTTCTTAGGGAAGGTGGGTGGGAAGGGAAGAGGGGAGAGAATTTGCAACTCAAAGTTTTAAAAACATATATTCAAAAACTAAAAAAAAAGTTTTTGTGTGCAACTAGAAAATAAGATACACAAGCAATGGGGCATAGAAATTCACCTTGCCGTGCAAGAAAGGAAGGGTAAAGGGGATGGGAGGGGAGTGGGGTGACAGAAGGGAGGGCTGACTGGGGAACAAAGCAACCAGAATATATGCCATCTTGGAGTCGGGGGGAGGGTAGAAATGGGGAGAAAAGTCAAACTCTTGTGAAAATCAATGCTGGAAACTAACTGTACTAAATAAAAAAAAAATTAAAAAAAACCACAACTTATTCATCTTTCCCCAATTTATAAGTACCCCTTCAGGTTCCCATTCTTTGCCACTTCAAAGAAAGCTATAAATATTCAATACATTCTTAGAATTTGTCTTGCTTAGGATTATTTTCTCCCTTAATCTACCCTCCCTCTAATTCTTCCTTCTACCCTTTGGTCTTTTCCTCCCAATTTCACTTTTGAGTGAAATATATTTCTGTACTGAGCTGTTTATATCTGTTCTTTCTTTTTTGGAGCAGTGTAGATGAGAATGAGGTTCAAGTGTTAGATACTTCCCCTACTCCCACTTTCTTGTTTGTATAAATGTTTACTTGCACGCCTTGATTATGTGAGATAATTTCTCCTAACTATCCTTTGCATGCACTGCCCTTCTCCCTGATATTCTTCTTCCTCTCACTTTTCATTCTTTTCTTAGGACAGTAAAGGTATAATAAAATAGGCCTTGTCTAGCTGAACTCACTCTATGAACCCTGTTGATGATAGGGCTCAGAAGGGAAACATCTATCATCCCCCAATATTTTAATGTATCAATCAACCTAAATATTAAATATTTATTAAATACTTACTATGTAGCAGGTCCATATGAGGTGTTCTGGGAGGACTAGTACCTCTGGTGTGAAGGTTGCTGAGGCTTTCTGAGGGCTGCTCCACGATGGCCATACTGCTAAAACCATCTCAGGAAATGGGCTAAACCAGGTTGAAGGTAACTGACAGGACTCAACACCTGTCAGTGACTTTTTTGGGTATCTACCCCAAGCATGTGAAGTCTTCCTCAGTTGAATAGATGAATATGAAATGACTGTTCCACCAGGCCATGAAGGCAGGGAAAAGAGGTACTGTGGCAGACTTAGAGCTTGGACAGACATTGAAGATGCCAAGGTCATCAACTATATTACAAACCAACTCCAGTCATTTGAATTTTGTCTTCACAATGGACTCAGTGACTGGAAGAGAGAGTGAGGCTGATGACTGTGAAAGTCTGCATCACTAAAATCCAATTTACACATGAGTCAAAAGACATCACCCATAATATTTTACATTTTACAATTTCATTATTGTATTATTCAACTGTTTGACTATGTCATTGTCTTGCTATCCAACTCTTTTACTGTTTTATTGTATTTCTATATTACCTACCACAGAGACTAAAGGTGATGGGCTAGTGACAAAACAGCATGTGTGGATATACTGGCAGCTGTAGAAACAACTCTGCACATAGGTGGCCCAGGACATAGGTATTCTCATTGGACTAAAGAAGCAGTACAGTTCAGAGGCCCCCTTTTTAAGCCTTTTCGAGGACTGCCCTGCTCACCTTCTGGCATGATTTCACTTAAATTGTCAGATTTTTTGGCATACAGTTGGGCAAAAAAGCTCCTAAATATTGCTTTAATTTTCTTTTCATTGGTGATGGTAACCATTTCCATTTTTCACACTGGTGATTTGGTTTTCTTCTTTCTTTTTTATCAAACTAATTTAAAGTTTATCTATTTTACTGTTTTTTTTTTCAATAAGACCAGATATCTGTTTTATTTATTAATTCAGTCATTTTCTTACTTTCAATTCTATTGATCTCTCCTTTGATTTTCAAAAATTCTAATTTGCTTTTTTTTTTAAATTAGGGATCTTTACTTTGTTCCTTTTCTAGCTTTCAGATGCATGCCTAACTCATCAATCTCCTTTTTCTCTATTTTATTCATGTAAGCATTAAGAGATATAAAATTACCCCTAAGAACTGCCTTGGCTGCATCTCATAATTTTTCTTATGTTGTCTCATTATCTTTTTCTTTGATGAAATTATTGATTATTTCTATTATTTGTTGTTTGACTTATTCATTCCTTAGGATTTGAGTATTTATTTTCCAATTAAATTTTAGTCTCTCTTTCCATGGCCCTTTAATATACATAATTTTACTGAATCACAAACCAAAAAGAATACATTTGCTATTTCTGCCTTTCTTCATTCGATTGTGAGATTTTTGTATCCAAATACATGGTCAAATTTTGTGTAGGTGCATTGTTCTGCTGAGAAACAAGGTATATCTTTTTCTATCCTCATTCAATTTTCTCCAGAGTTCCACCACATCTAAATTTTATAAAATTCTATTCACCTCCTTAACTTCTTTCTTGTTTATTTTATGGTTAGATTTATCTAGTTCTGAGAGGGGGAGGTTGAGGTCCCCCACTAGTATATTTTTGCTTTCTGTTTTTTTCCTGTAATTTACTTAACTCCTCCTCTAAGACTTTGGATGCTATACCAGTTGGTGCATATATGTTTAGTATTGATATTACTTCATTGTCTATGGTAACTTTTTAAAAATATATATAGTTTCCTTCCTTATCTCTTTTAATTAGATCTATTTTTGCTCTCACTATTTTGCTTTGTCTGAGTTCAGGATTGCTACTCCTGTTTTTTTTTTTAACTTCAAGTGAAGCATAATATGTCTTGCTCTAGCCTTTACCTGCTGCAAATGTGCTTCTTGTAAGGAATATATTGTCACATTATGGGTTTTAATCCATTCTGCTATCAGTTTTCATTTTATGGGAAAGTTCATCCCATTCACATTCACAGTTATGATTAGTATGTATTCCCTCCCATCCTATTTCCCACCACCAAACATTTATACTTTTCTCTCTCTTTCACCCTTTCTCTCCTCATTACTATTTTGCTTCTGACTACTACCTTTTCAATCTGTCGTTCTTTCCTTCCACCCCCTCTCTTTTCTTTCCCTTTTCTCCTCATACTTCCCTATAGGGTAAAATAAATGTTTATCCCAAATTGAGTGTATGTGTATTCCCTCTTTGAGCCAAATCCAATGAGAGTGAAGTTCAAACAATGTTCACTTCCCCTCTTTTTCTGCTCCCATAATAAGTCATTTTGCCTCCTCATGTGATATAATTTACCTTATTTTACCTCCCTTTTCCTCTCCTACACATACAATACTTTTTTTTCACCTCTTAATTTTTCTTATATCATCACATCAAAATCAACTTATTCCCACAACTTCTGTTTATGTATACCCCTTCTAAATGCCCTAATAAAGGTACAGTTTTCAAGTACAGATTCCAGGGAAGTACACATAGATGATGAATTTGATTCACACATTGCCAGAGCCTTCTGAGTGTTTGGAGGAATCTTAAGGAAAGCATGGGAGACAAGAAGTATTAGGCTGCCTACTAAACTGAAAGTCTACAGTACCATTGGGCTGACTTCTTTGTTTTATATCTATGAAATCTGGATAGTCTACCAATGCCATGCCATGGAAATTGAACTACTTCTGTTTGAATTGTCTTAGAAAGATTTTGATGATCACCTTCCAAAATAAGGTACTGGACACTGAGGTCTTTTCTTAAGCTGAACGGTCAAGCATTTAAACTCTACTTCAGAGAATGCTTCTCTGATGTGCTATCCACTTTGTTTAAATGGCAAATATGTTTGCCTAAAAGACTTTATTACAGAGAACCCACACAAAGAATGCACTTGCACAGAAAATAAAAGAATTGATACAAGCCCACCTTTAGTGTGTCTCTGAAAAAATTTGGAATTAACTGTGAGAAGTGGGAGACACTGGCAGAGGACTATCCAGCATGACATGTCCACCTCAAAACAGGTGCTATTCTTTATGAGCAAAGCAGAATTGTAGTAGCTGAAAGAAACATGACATACAAATTTTAAAGATGTCTCCTTCCTAAGTGTCAATATGAAGTATTTGTGTCTGACCTTTGTTAGAGCCTTCTGAGCTCATGTTGGTCTGATGTGCCACAGTCAGACACGTTGTACATTGTTGATGTCATGTTTCCCTCTTCAATTACAAAAGAAAACAATGAATATGCCAGGCACTGTGCTAAGTGCAGGAGATTAAATACAAGGCAATAGATCTTCCTGCCCTCAAGAAGCTGATAATCTAATGAGAGAATCAAATAAACAAATAGATACAAACAAACTATAAATAGGACAAATAAGAAATAACACAGAGAAGACACTCAAAGAAGAATTTGTGAAGGCTGAAAATTGTGTTTTAGTTGAGACTTAAAGGAAACCAGGGCAAAAGTAAGTAGGAATGATGAAGGAGAGTATTGCAGGGGTGGAGGACAGTCAGAGAAAATACCCAAAGCTGAGAGATGGAGTGTCTTATTTGTGAAAGAGCCAAGAGGCCAGTAACAATTAACTGAAAAGAATATAGTCTTCTTTATAAGAAGACCAAGAATTTTATCTTTGTTATATTCTTTATCATAGTTCATTTATTCATTTTGCCTTTTTATGTTTCTCTTTGTTCCTGTGTTTATACTTAAGTTTCTCTGCATCTCTGATCTTTCTATCAGGAATGTTTGCAAGTTCACTATTTCATCAAAAGTCCATATAAGACCTTACCAGTTTTATTGGTTTAGTTATTCTTGGCTGTAAGCCCATATACTTTGCCTTCTGAAGTATATTCTATGTTCTTCACTGTGAGGACATTCAGGAAGTGGAAGATCATCCCTGCTGATGCAATAGGCTTCAAGTGGGGCCAACAAAGGGAGGTTTGTTTGTAGGCAGGCCTATTCCCTTTACTTACTAGGCTCTAAGATTCAGGCCCATACACTTTTGCTGATTGGGTGTGAAGTCCTCTGGCCCTAAAAAGAAGGTAGCCATTGAGAACAGAGAATTAAGAAGTCAGATGTCAAAAAAGAAGCCAAAATTCAGAATTCAGCTCAAGGAGAAGGAGTTGACAGAGCTGCAGAAGACAGTACTGACCACAGATTGGAAACCAGGGAGCTTCAGAGACCAGAGAACTGAGGGGGGAGAGAACACAAGCAAGCAAACAATTAGGATTTCTGAGTGATTGTTTTTGAGAAGGCCCTAGTGGGGGCAAGATACAGGATGACTTGGTTCTTTGCTATAATACTATGTTACAATTTCCTTGTTGTTACATCAAGGTGGGCTTACTGGTTTTCGAATATAATTACTGCTATATCAAATTGGAATTACTGGTCCTGGGACTGGATTCTCTGGTGTCTAAATAAATGTTATACTTCCTCTGCCTTCTACCTAGAGAATTTTTCATATTTTGCAATTCTAAACCATTCAGGCATGTTCATGGTCATCCTTGAGGTCATGAATCTTGCCTTACTGATACATTCACTCAATTATAGTAGTGAATTCTAAATTGCGTATGTTCTGTGTGAGTCCACAGTGTCCAAATTCTTTCTTTCTGCCTCTTTGTAATTTTTTTCTTTTATCTAGAAGTTACAGATTTGGGCTATTATATTCCTGGAAGTTTTCATTTTAGGAGATAAGAAGTGGATTCTTTCTATTTTTACTTTGACCTCTGATTCTAGGAGATCTAGACAGTTTTCTTTTAAATTTCTTAAAACAGAATTTCTTGGCTCTTTTGGTCAATGCATTAAGACAGCCTACTGATTCTTATTTTTTTTCTCCCCAATCCTTTTTCTAGGTCAGTTGTTTTTGCCATGAAGTACCTTATATTTTCTTCTATTTATCAACTTTGGACTTTGTTTTAATACGTCTTGTTGTATCATGGAGTCATTAGCTTTTTCTTGCTACCCCATTTTAATTTTTAGGAAGTATGTTGCTTGGGCAAAGTTATGTATCTCTTGTGCCAAGCTGTTGATTCCTTTTTCAATTCCCTGCCCCCCACAGCTCTATTTCTTCCTCAGGTTCTCTCATTCGATTTAGTACCATTCCTGAAATATACAGATCTTCTGTTAGACTTATATACCCTTTAACCTCTAAGATCACCGTTAAGTGGTATTTATTTGGCTTTTTTCAATTGACACATTGTTTTACATACTGAAAACTTTCTTCTTTATTCCATAGAATAACCTTATCATAGTGGCATGGTAGATACCATTATACCCATTTTGTAGATAAAGAAAGTTCACTATGATTCAGTGAACTGAAGTGACATGTAATGTTACCCAATTAAAAAAGAGCAACATTTCAATTCAGACTGATTAGTTTTTTTATGTCCCAAATCATTGTTTTACCTACTTCGTTGCAGTATATACACATCCTATGGCCTGCTCTCAGTTTCTTATCTACCCCCACAGAGTTCCTTGAAGGTGAATTGACTATCTGTAATCTCTAGCAGGTTCACAACGTGTGGCTAAGTCTCACCTCTTTCATCTCACAAAAATCTAATTCCTGCTGCTGATATTGACATAGTTCTCAAGGTTTAAGAGATGGAACAATGCTTGGGTATCTTTAACTGGGTTTGGAAAATCCAGTGTTTTCTTGCAACAAACTCTTGGTTGAACCCCCTAAGAAATAAAGTTCATCTTGGGGGCACAGGGTCTCCAGCCATACTGAACTGAGCCGGAACCCCATTTACCTTCCCCGTAGTGAATCCAAACCCATATATACCAGGGAGCTGGAAAGACCTAATCTATTGTAGATAGATTCTTTCTGAAGAAAGAAAATATGATCTTAGAATTTAGACAAGATCTCCTAAGGTAATTTGTATATATTCTACAAAGGAACCAAAATCCTCAAGTTATGTAATTGCTCTAAGCTGTAGGATATAGATAATTATACTCCCTGGCACACACACATAAAAAGCTAAAAAAATCTAAGTAGAAGTGGCAATTGAAGGTACAAAGAGGAGTGGGGGGAGGAATTATATGTAACTAAGTAACTAAGTAGCCCATTACATGGCTACATGATTACTTTGGCAGATAGAGTATTATTGGGTTAGTTACTCACGTCCCACAATATGCCGGTGAAGAGAGCAGATGCTACTTTCTCTGGCCACAGCCACAAAAAAAAATGGAATATAATACATAAGAGTTGTTTTTTCCTCTTTTGTAGTAATATTCTTTTGTTAATTATTCTCCAGTGTTTGAAGGACATATGCAAGTTCATTCTTAGAATAGATCATTCTAATAAAGTAGTTGTTTCTCATGCCCTTTCTATCTATCCAATACTTAATTTTAATTTCTCTGTCAATGCTGAACTGCTCAATCATACCCAATATGGCTTCAACATCAACCTCTAAAATGAAAACCAAGAAAAATGAAAAAAGCATAATTTCTTTCTAATATATTTTTCCTTGAAATAACCTGATGTGCACCTACTTATTTCCAATTGTTCTAACGAGCACAAACGTGCAATTTCTGCTTCTTTCTTAATTTGCTTTTGAGTACAATCTGCCTATTACATAAGGCATCATTTTCATGAATAGACTTTATATTCTTTCTGCATATGTTCAGCTCTCTTTAATAACAGTTTTATTGTTGACTTCTCTTCTTAAGCTACATTCATTTCTAATCTACACTCCCCCTTCCCCTGCCAACAGCCACCTAAACCTTCCTTTTAACAGCAAAAATAATAAACAATTTAACTAAAGCACATAGACTCAACAACTGTGTCAGACAGTGTATACCGCATTAAACAGTGGTGTTCCCCAGCTCTCTCCTATGGATAAAGCAGGTATTCTTATCATCTTATTAGGAATAAGATGATTAATTTTATTTCATTGAAGTTTGATTACTTTTAGTGTTGTTTTAATTTATATTACTGTAGTCATTGTCCTCTTGGTTTTCTTTTATTCACTATGTACTACTTCATCCAAGTCCTCTAATTGTTTTCACTGAATTCATCCTTTAATGTGGCATAATATATTCAAATACCATAATTTGTTCAGCCATTCTCTAATTGATGAGAACTCATTGATAGGTTATTTAAATATGGATTTTGCAATATTGTAATTCTCTCTTGTTCTCTTTGTCTTCATAGATATGTATTATAATGATTACTATATAACTACATGTTGATAATGTATCAGTCTATATAAAAATACTATATGGAGAGTTATGTACACAAATATGTATATATTTATTTTATATTTCTGTTATATCTATACACACACAAATATATGTATATATATATATATATACACATATATATACCCACCTATATATGTATACATATATATAATATATATATGTCATCTTTTTGATGGAAGATTAGCCATTTTCATTCTTTCCAGAAGTGCCTCTTAAGGCAGGAAAGTCCGTGTTACTTTCCTTAGGATTTTACATCGTGAGCTAAATGGGATATTAAACATCATCTAATTCAACTCCCTTATTTTATAGATGAGGAAAAAAAAGTCCAAGTGATTTATTCAAGGCACTGCAGTCAAGTAGCATCAAAAAAGCATTTGAATCCAGATCGTCTGACTCCAGAGCTAGTACTCTTTCCACTGTACCAACAGAAAATGTCCTCATTTGTAAATTTTCATGTGGTAGTGTCTAAAGATTAACTGCATATCTTCCAGGTACACAAAAATTTACAGACTTATTGTAATTCCTTAAACTCTGGGTGACTTCACTCCCTCCAACAACATGTGCTTAGAAATTATTTTATTTTCACAACACATAGACTTAATATCTATGATAGATAAAATGCTGGGTTTGGAATCTCAAGAATTTTTGTTCAAATCTCTCTGATACTCGCTAGTTATATGGCCTTGATCAAGTTTCTTAACTTCCAAGTGTCTCAGACATCTCTTGAGCAAAGGGATTCAGGGTCCATGGCCCCATAGATAGCCCATAGATAGATTTCAGGGTATTTGTAAATGCAGATGGGAAAAATATATCTTTATTTTCACTCAACTCTAACAAGAATTCAGCATTTCATTTAATCATTAAAAGACAACCATTCTGAAAAGAGATCCATACATTTCACTGAACTGCTGAAGGGATGCATGCTCAAAAATAAGCAAACAAACAGATATATAAATGGCAAGAACTCATGCTCTAGAAAGTCACTAAGCCAGAAATTGGTTGAAGGCAATATGATAGTGGAAGAACTCAGGAGTCAGTTGACCTGGGTTCAAATCCTGCTTTTTTACTGTAATACTATCTCTGTGTCCCCAGTTTCCTCTTGTTTAAAATAAAGAATTTAGATTAGATAAAATCTAAGGTTGCTTCTATCTTTAAATTTATGATCCTATAATTCTAAGATTGTAATTTGGTTGAGTAGAGGGAATTCTTCCCACTGAATAAATCCTAAGTCCTTCTCACAATATTTGACCTATTTTCTTTGTATCCCTGATATTTCCTGCCTCAACCTCGCAGGTATATACGTACTGTATCCTTTTAACTTTATGTGATTTTCAGTTTAACCTTCTTTTTCTACTTCAGAGAAGAAAGATCTTTCCAATCTTTTTCTTTCACCTAAGGCAAAGGATAATACAATAAACACATTACTATTTAGCATTCAATTAATCTGAACTTGATATTGAATTAAGTGAGCCAATTTATGTGAACCACAATGATGACTCTAAAATCCTGAAAGGTCTCAAATCACCTTATTATCTATTTTTAAAATGATTAAATTATGGTCAGTAAATTAAAAAAATAGCTAGATGTATTTTTACTAGGTGTATTTTATTATATTTTAATTCCTTGGAAATGTAGTCCCATATATTTATTTATGCAGTTTCAGGGTTTGAAAGAATCAAATCAGCTAAAACAGTAAGTACTGTTAAGCCTCTGATAGTGATCATTGAAAAATCACGGCAAAAAGGAGAGATGTCCCTAGGACTGGAGATGGGTCAATGTTCCATTTTTTTTAACAGAAGTAGAGAGGATGAGTTCTTCCAGTTACAGGCTAGTAAGTTTTTCTTAAACTCATTTACAAATTATAGGCCATTTAATTAAAAGTATGGATAGTGAGGTTTTAGAAAGAGAAACATTGCTCACTACAAGACAACATCAGTTCATTAAGAAGAGGTGATGCAAAACTAACCTCGTTTCCTTCATGTAAAAAATTTACTTTGCTGAAAGATACTCTGCTAATGAAAAGATACACCTGTATCGAAGCAAAGTACTTAATAAAGTAGTACATGTTATCCTCACAGGAAAAAATATAGGAGAATGTCAGCTAGATAATAACAGGCTATTTCAGAATTACTTGAATGGCTACAGCCAAAGAGAAGTCATCAATGAATAAATGTCAAGAAAAAGCATCCAAGCAATTAGAGCTATCCAAAAGGGAATGAGTTGTCTTAGAAAGTAATTGGTTTTCAATAAACTAAAGATGTATTAATCAATGTTTTTTCTTGTTGTTGTTGTTTGTTTGCAATATTTTTGTTTGTGCTTATGTTGACTAATTTAACCATATAGGAAGATGGCTGTAACATATGTTAAAATATTGTCAAGGGGTTGGTACTAAGTCAGGGGTCAATATTTGAGTCACCACTATGTACTACTGAACGTGAACTAGTGCCTTTTCATCTAGGCCAATTAGGGCTCTAAACCTTTCAACAGGCTGTAGTTTCTTCTTTGGGCACTAGGGAGACAAATTCTCAGCAGTTCCCCTTAAGAGGAATCCACCAGATTTGTCTTTGCCTATCATTTCTCCTTACACATAATATTGCTTTTCAAATTCTAATTGAAAGCTTGAAAATATTCACTACAATTATCTTGGCTCTGTGTGACATTTCTTGGCATAATTTTCTTCACTTTTTCCTCTCATCTATACCTAACTTATTAAAAAAAATAACATGAGATCATTAAAGTTTCAATATAAACAAAATGAGAATGAAGTTAAAACAGATTTAGTCTCTGTAGCAACAATCTGGCTAGTAGCTACTGTGGCTAAGACTAACAGTAAGCAGCAGACAGAAGGCTGCTAACACAGGTTCTTTGATCTGCTTTTCTAAGGAAAGAAACTTTAAGGGGTTAACAATCTCAGTTTCATCAAACATACATATATCATTCACAGTTCAGGAGGAAAAGATTATCCCCCTGAACTTCAAGGCAAATACAAACAGAAATTACAAACATCAACAGACAGAGCTTGTCTGATTCAAATCCCAATTCAGTTACCAAAGAACCAATGAGTCTGGGTTAGCAAAGCTGTGGGGCAGTCACAACTGCTTGCTCAGAGTCTCTACACTCCTTCCATGAGTGAGCCCCAGAAATCAAACACCAAGCTCAGATCTTATATGCCAGTCTCAGGGCCCTGGGGTACTTGATAACCTCAGTGCTGAGAAGCAATCAATGAACACTGAAAAATCCCATTTAGGGTGTAGGAAAGTTAATCCCTAGTACCACCATATACAAGTCAGTGACTTCTGATTTTCTTAGTGGGAGAAATAGCTGAGAAATACTCCAAGACAAAGACAGCAAAAGGTTTCCTACCAGTTCAAACAAAGGTGAGACTTGATAGTTTTAGCAACCCAAAAGGGAAGAAATGGTAAAAGTCTGATTGCTGTTATACTCTCCTACTCCCATGAAGAAAGATATTTGTAGCTCTCTCTTCTCTCACCTGCTCTTCTGTGCTGAGGAAGTTCCTATATGCTCTTGTGGTTCATAGAGAATAGGTAAGGCAAGTCACCCACTTAATCTACAAATATTTATTAAGTACTTATTGTGTTCTAATCACTGTGTTGAGTGTTATAAAGACTTTAAAAGCATTCCTCACAGGAAAAAAAATGTGGGGAAGCAAGATTCTACTTGAATTAATCTTTTGTTCAGCGTGTTTTATCCTAGCTCATGGTCTCTAGTGGGCTCTGGGCAATAGCAGATCATGGCACAGCATTGTTTCCCCTAATGTCAAGTCAGCCTTATGCACTATATCAAAAGAGTCTTTTCCCCTTCTGTTTAGTAATGTCTGGAAGTCCTTAGCCCCACTAAACATAAATTATATGTATCCTCCTTTATGTTCTCTTTGGGAGAGGAAATTGTGATAGTGCTTCAAGGAAGTACCTTTATTATAGAAAGGTTGCATAATCTGCTCTGGTTTGTTTCCCTTCTGATCTCCCAAGGCCATGGGATTTTTAAAATGACAGCTATAATGTGACAGATAAAACATCTCCCAGTTATGTATTTGGTTGTTTCTTAAGCCTATAGGAATGTTAACCAAGGGGACAAAGGGTGTTTTTTTTTTAAAAATTTGTTTTTGTTTGTACGATGGAATGTATTGGTATAGAGATGTTAGTACTATGAAGTGGAAAGCTAGAAATTAAAGGATTAAATCAAACCATAGTGTGAGCACTCTGGAGGGAGAATCACTGAAAACTAATACTGTATATATAATGTACAGTATAATCTATAGTGTCAAATTAAAGAATGTAAGTATAGAGAAAAGCCAGTTGTGAGGTGGGGTGGAGGTGAACAGGGATGATAATGACAGTATCCTTCTTTTCTGGCTTTTCATTATGTCACATCCCTAACTATCTGTTCCTTAACACCCTGTGAAGAAGCCCTCTCTGTCTCTGTCTCTGTCTCTCTGTCTCTGTCTCTGTCTCTGTCTCTCTCTCTCTCTCTCTCTCTCTCTCTCTCTCTCTCTCTCTCTCTCTCTCTGAGTATGTGTGTGTGTGTGTGTGTGTGTGTATGTTTTCTATACTCCCTCATTTGGGAATGTCATTGGCTCCCATGGCTTCAATCCCACACTACCAAATGCAACTGAGTATCCCATAGACATCTCAAAGTTAATATCTTTAAAACAGCAATCATTGTCTTTATACCAGAAACTTGAACTCAGTTTCAGGGTTCTCTTGGATTCCTGACTCTGAAAGGCAAATTTTTGTCTTACTTTCCCAGGGCACAGGTCTCAATGGCAAATCCCTACCTTCTGCTCAAAATTTCTTCACGCATGCTACTCACATTTCTAGCACTCCTTTTATGTTGTCTTTCCCAATTAGGCTCTAAGCTGCTTAAGGAGAAGGATTGATTTATTTGTTTGTACTTACATCCTCAACACCTATGCCACATATACGTTTAATAAATGCTTCTTCCCTCCCCTGCTCTCTTCTTCCCTTCCCTTTACTTCGTTCTCCGCTCTTCCTTCCCTTCCCTTCTATTTGCTTATTTCTTTCTCACTTTCATCAATCTTTCTATCTACCTCAAAACATGATTCCCTTCAATAAACTCCCTATTTCTTTTGAGACTTCCTTCATTCCTCCAGTTTTCTTGTTCCACAACCTCTGTGTGATACTCTGCTTCTAATTCTCCCTCATTCCAATGGTCAATCAATTACCAGACCTTGCAACTTCTACTTCTATAGCACCTGCCATATTTATCTTCTCATGACTCAAACTCTAGTTCAGGTTTTCATAACCTCTCACCTAGGGCACATAATTGGTATTCTCTGTTTTTCACAACCTGGTCCTCCTCTAACTTTCCAGACATATTATAATTTATTCTCCTTTCCAAACTTCAAGGTCTAACAAAACCTTTCTTTCTATTCTTCACAAGCAGCTCTCCATGTTCTACCTCTGTGTTATTCCCTACACCTAGAGTTCACTTCCTTCTCAGCTCCACCTATTAGTTTCTATGGTATTCACTTAGTATAAATACTGTCTCCTTCATGAAGCCTTCCCTGGTGTAATGACAAGCAAAGTGGGACTTTTTGCTGTTTTTTTTTTCTTTTGGAGTGCTTCTCAGCACTAAAGCAATCAAATGGCTTTGATTGAGCCTTGTCTTTGTTTGAATCAAGTTGTCTGTACTCTCAAGTGACTTAATTTGCTGATACCATAGTGAATCTTTGGTCAAAATCAAGCAATGCTACTGAATTTGCATTATGGTTTTTATTTGCACAAAATCTGGCAGGGACAAATTCCCAAGCAGGTCAAAGTTACAAAAAACTCATTCTGTGAGTTAATGATTTGGGAGTATAGGTCATTTTCAGAACCTAGATATTTCAATTAGTTGCCAACCTCCTTTCTGAAAAGAGAGAGTCTGGCATCCTGCATATTTAAAATACTTCATAATAGGTCAAAGGAAAGTTGTATGGGTAATGACAGCAAGTGCACTAGTATCAAATTGAGTTTCATGACTTTGGGGACTGGATTGCTTTGCAGAGCAAGTTTGTATCCTCTAATAAGAAATATGGTAATGATTTTCACAAGTCCTCTGATCAGCTAGAGTAGAGTACTGGCACAAAGCTCAATGAAGGACAAGAAGATACCTAAACTCATGGGCATTTGATGCTTTTTTAATTTGTTCTTGTTTACTTCTTTAAACTCTGAATACTATATCCCCCTAAGACGTAAGACAGATTTTTTAAAGCAGAGGTAAGCAAATATAAGCTTTCTCTCTAGAAGAAACAGGAAGAAACAGCATTTTTCATCCAAAAGTCCTTTAAAGATTAAAATATGTTGAATGAAGTAGGAATTGGTGTAATATCCTAAAAAAGAGAAATATCCAATGGTGATCTGCTGATGGTTCATGGATTAAAAAATCAAGATGATTGACTTCCCCTTTAAGGACTTAACTATTTTCCTTAATAGTCTTCCATTTAAAATGGGAAAACAAAA
>JAQQSZ010002532.1:0-14730 GCA_028646595.1 Phalanger gymnotis | reverse complement strand
CCGTGAAACTAAAGAAGAGCCATATAAATTCTCGTTATTACAAGTGGCAACTTCTCATCTTGTTCCCTGGTGGGAGTTTTTCGTCTAGGTGGGTGATTCTACATGTCCATCTCTAGCTCTGGTCACCCTTCCGAAGTCCAATGCTGAGACTCCAGCTTCCTGTCAGATTCTCTGTAGTCATATCCCATTGGCATCTCATACGCAACATGTAAGGCCTCTGTGGTCCCTTCCAGCTCTGAATCCAAGACCCTATCAAACTATTTCCTTTAACTAACTAGTTGATGCAGTGGATAGAGCCCTGGGCCTGATGTTAGGAAGATCTGAGTTCAAATCCAGTCTCAGGTACTGACTAGCTGTGTGACCTTGAGTAAGTCACCTGAATTCTCTGGGACTCAGTTCTCTCATTTGTAAAATGCGGATAATAAAAGCACCTATGTTTCAAGGTTGTTATAAGAATCAAGCGAGATAATATTTGCAAGGCACTTAAAGAGCTTTAGAAATGCTAGGTATTATTATGAATAATATCGGAACACTATCTTACTCTAAGTCAGCTGGGCTTGGAAACTTGGGACATTTTTTCCTCCCTCACCTCCACCCCCCCCCATTTCTAATTCACGATCCTCCCCTTATCCTTAGTTATTGAGACCTGTTGACTGTGACTTTGAAATATCCCTCCTGTATGTCCCCTATAGTCCATTTCCATTGTCAGCATCCTAGTCCAGGATCATATCCTCTCCAGAGAATTCACAATCTGCTAAAGCTTAAAACTGCACTAAGACTTTTGGGACACCCTGTATATTTAGGTACAAACAATTCATCAGACGCTTTCCTGAAGTCAGGTTTTATTAGAGAAGTGGAAGGCTATGGGTTAGGTGTGGGGGTTTGGATGCTTGAATGAAGGAGAGTTCCAGAGAGGAAAGAAAAGGGCCCAGTCAGGGCAGCTAGGTGGTGCAGTGAGTAGAGCACCAGCCCTGGAGTTAGGATGGACCTGAGTTCAAATACAGCCTCAGACACTTGACACACTTACTAGCTGTGTGACCTTGGGCAAGTCACTTAACCCCAATTGCCCTGCCTACTGCCCTCCAAAAAAAAAGAAAAGGGCACAGGTGATAAGAGTTTAGGTGCACAAGAGACAAATTTGGACACCTTTATAATTTTGTTCAGAAAATAAAGGCCCTCTCTTCTTCTCCCTTCATACTGCTTCATCTGGTGATCTCATTGGCTTCCATCGCTTTAATTACCATCTCTACACTGATGATTCTCAAGTCTACCTTTCCTACCCCAAACTCTAATGACCTACAGCCTCACATCTCCAGCTGTCTTTCAGACATCCTGAATTGGATGTCAGGTAGACATCTTAAACTCAATATGTCTAAAATGGAATTCATTATCTTTCTCCCTAACCCCACCTCCTGCCCCACTCACCCCTCCCCCAACCTTCCCTATTACTATAGAGGGCAACACCAGCTTCCCAGTCCCTCAGACTCACAACCTAGAGTCACCCTGGACTTCTCACTATCTCTCACCCTCCATTTCCAAGCTGTTGCCAATGTCTGTTGATTTCACCATTGCACCATCTATGCCCCCTTCTCTCTTCTGACACTGCTGCCACTCTAGTGCAGGACCTCATCATCTCATGTCTTCATTATTGCAATAACTTGCTGGTGGCTCTGCCTGCCCTCCAAACTATCCTCCATTCAGCCACTAATGTGATTTTCCTAAAGTGTAGGCATCGTGTTGCATGCTCCAACCCTCCCCTATTCAATAAACTCTAGGCATCCAATTGCTTCCAAGATCAAATACAAAATTCTCTGCTTGCCATTCGAAGCCCTTAGTAACCTAACCCCCTCCTACCTTTCCAGTCTTCTTACACCTTACACCCCAACACATACTCTTCCATCGGGTGACACTGGCCTCCTGGCTGTTCTACAAACAAGACACTCCATCTCTCTTCTCAGAATGTTCTTTCCAGCGTTTCTTCCCCATGCCTGGGAGGCTTTCCCTCTTCTGCTCTGACCACTGACCTCCCTGGCTTTCTTTAAGTCCCAACTAAAATCTCACATTCTACAGGAAACCTCCCCTGACCCTTCTCAATTCTGTTGCCTATTTGCTTTGTATGTATTTTTTTTGTATGTTGTTTCCCATATTAGATTGTAAGCTCCTTTGAGGGAAGGGACTGTCTTTTGCCTCTTTGTCATATCTCTAGCACTTGGCACAGTGCCTGGCACATAATAGGAGCTTAATGAATGTTTATTGTTAGAGAGATCGATTGATAGTATGGAATGGCCACTCAGAATAGAGAAGGTGTGATGGAGAACAGAGGTGTCAAACTCACAGCCAGAAAAACTCCCCATTGGAACCAGAAACACATTAAAATGTAATTGGGAAATGTTTGACAAAATAAAAATAGAAATACAATAGGAAAACAAAAATGCAACATTAATGTAAGTAACATTTTTCTTTTTTTAGGTCAATATGAAGTGATCAGGGATCTGTTTCTATTTGACAACACTGGTGTCAGACTTAAAGCCAGAGATCTGGGTTTGAATCCCAGCTCCAATAGTTCCTACCCATGGAGCGTGGGGGGGCAGTCACTTTTTTTGAGACTCAGTTTCCTTATCTATGCAATACAGGAATGTTTTTAGGAAAGTACTGCGTGAAGCTTAAAGTGTTATAGAAATATGACCTACTATTGTTAGGAATCAGAAGACCTGAGAACTACTATGTGCTAGCTATGTGACCTTGGACAAATTACTTTACTTTTCTGGACTTGCTCCGTTTGTAAAATAAGGATGACCAAACCTGCCCTGCTTACCCCATAGTGTCCTTGTAAGGGTCAAATAGAATGATGCATGTAAAAGTACTTCATATACCACAAAGCATTATTCAATTGTAAATATCATCCTCGTCATCACCATCATGATCTAGATAAATAAATCCATAATTTATTCTGTGGTGAAATTAAAGAAAATGTAATTTTGATCATAATCATCTGGCTGATTATACATATGATTCATAGAAATCATGATTATCTGTTTAGTCAGAGGTAAAGCAGCTTCACGTACCTTAAGTTTTTTCACACTATTGCAGGGATCATTCGAGAAGCTCGCTGTGTCTGAAATTTCAATACCTTCACCATACAGGACACCAGTGAGATCATTTCTTACCTGTCAGCAAAAGAGAGAGTTGGGAAATAGGGATTGGTAACCAATGAGAGGAAAGTTGATGGAGCACACCGTCTCCCTGGGAAACTACTTGAATATACAAGATGATTAATGTGTCAATTTCTATGTACGACTTGAAAAAAGAGTTTTTCTTCATTATATTGACATAGAATAGCACAATATATTACTCTCTTCCTTTGGAATAGTGAGTGGGTCTTGTTTTGCATAATTGCTTAATTATCGTCTATGACAATTTATTCCCTTTGTAGAGAAGTAGTGACGGCATTCATTTATGTAAGTTATCAGAGGGTGTCCTTCACAGAGAAGACAGTGGAAATCCAGAAAAAATGCACAAGTTTTTATAAGGAATAGATTTTTTGATAATCTAGAAAAATGTATGTCTTTATTTTTCAAAAATAAAAAAATTAAAAGTGTTTACAGAGAAAGTATTATATTGTGTTTTTTCCTTAGATTTTGAGAAAAATTTAAGAAAAAAATTTCTTGCATCAACAAGTCAATAAGCATTAAGTACCTACTATATACTGGGGCACTGGGGACATAAATACAAAAGCAGGACAGTTCCTGCCCTCCAGGAGGTTACAGTCGATTGATATTCCACCACATAAATTCCCCACGAGTTAACCTTATATTTCTTTTCCACTTCATAATTCCACATCTGAATAAACAGCTTTCCTACAGCGATTTGGTCCTAAATTGGGACTAGACTTATTTCTCTACCTATAGGATTGGAGTCTATAGGAAAGTCCTTTGACCTAAAAGTAGCTAAGTAGCGAAGATTAGGGGATTTAATAACTAATAAGACATTGTATTTTTGGGACTGACAGTTGTAGTGGGTCCCATCCAACAAAGGGACTACTACTAGCAAGGTAGCATTTATACAGTGCTTTAAGGTTTACACGATGTTTTCCAAATATTATCTCATTTTATCTCCAGAACCACTCTGGGAGGTAGGTGCTATTATTATCCCCATTTTACAGATAAGGAAACTGAAGGAGACTTGCCCAGGATTGCATAGCTGAGGTCAGATTTGAATTCAAATTTTCCAGTCTTCAAGCCAAGTGCTCTGTCCACTATGCTGCCTAGTTGCCTGACAGCATGGGACCAGGAGTCAGGAAGGCCTGAGTTTGAGTCCTGCCTCAGATACTTAATATCTGGGTAAGTAATTTCAGCTTGCCTCAGTTTCCACATATGTAAAAATAGGGATAATAATAACTCCTACTTCATAGGTCGTTGTTGGGATTAAAAATACCACATACATAATATTTTGCAAACTTAAAGTGCTATGTAAATTCCCAAAGTCCTTGGTAATACTCTCTCCTTAGCTATGTAGTGGACATCTCTGGGCCATTTTTTTCATGGGCAAAATGGGGATATGCCTTGCTTACCTCATAGTATCCCCTGAGGATGATATAGAATAATGTATGTAAAATCCTTTCATATACCACATTTCCAGTGGTAAAGAGGTTGATGGGGGAGCAAGGAGAGGGGAGTTAAGAGAAGAATCTGCTTTGCCAGGTTTTTAAAAGCCAGGGGAAGAGGAGAGGTACTCAGGGGAAAGAGAGAATGAGTAAGGCTAATTAGGGAAATCTCGTGGTTAGCCTTTGGAACACTGAGTGTATAACCTAGCTCTGTACAGCTCTTTTCTTTTGAGTCTTTCCCTGGTTTTGTTGGGTTCTCCTTACTCTTTGTTTAGTGACAACTTGACTTTAACTTTAACTCATCTCTAGTGCTAACCCAGTGATTAGATCAAAGGTGGAGGGAAGAGAGCTCAGTCTGGGGAACTCCAGGAACTCAGGAGGGAGCTAGAGTTAACTTTCATATCCAGATTATAAATGAGGGGGTGATAAAGAAGGGAGGGTTAAGGTCTTCTGAAAGAAGAGATTATCCAGTAGAGAGGAAGTCTGAGAATTTAGCCTGCCTCACTATTGCCTTCCTGTTGTTTGGAACTTAATTCTTTTTTACCCCCTTCTCTCTTTTTTGTTATTATTTATTATTATCATATTACAACGATTTGAAGAAAATCGACTTTTTTTCCAAACAGAAGTTTTCACAGAAGGAATAACGACAAAGTACTTTGTAAATCTTAAAGCCCTATGTAAAAGTAAAATATTATTTTTTCCTTCATTGGAGACTAAGCATTGACCCCCCTCGTCCCCCTCACTAATGTAGTTATCAAAACACAAGGGCTCAGTACATGTTTCTTGAATGGATAAATGGATGTCTGAGGTACAAGGAGGGGAGAGACTTTGTCTTCCTTCCCCAGACACCCTAGTATATTTCCGACCCTGAAGTTCCAGCCTGGTCCTTTTTTACTTTTCTTCTTGGACCAAATATATCTCACCTAGGAAGCTGCTTTCAGTCACGTGCTACAGTAGCCTAAAGACCCCTCACTTCGGCAACCTTCTCATAGCACTTCTTCCCTGACCCTGCCACAATTCATCTTCATCTTCCCCTATTAAGAACCATGAGATCCTAGAGCTCAGGGATTGTCTTCTGCTGCTCTTTGTAACTGAAGTGCCTCCCACTAGTAAACACTTAATAAATGTTTATTAACTGAATGACTGATTTTCCTTTGTTTCTCTCACAAATATACAAATAGCTATTGAAACCTTCACTCTCTTAAAATCTTTCCCTAGAAATTGTACTTTTCTTTTTCAAAAATTTTCTTTATATCTTTTGTTTTTACATCACTTTCATTTTTAAATTCATTCTTCCCTCTCCTTTACTTAGCAAGCAATTTTTTGGTAACAAACAATAAAAGAGAGAAAAAAGAAACAGTTTAGAAAAATGAACCAATATATTAATAGAATCTGATGGCATAGCTAATGTTCCATATACATAGCCCCCCATTTCTGAAAAAAGGAACAAGATACATTTTCCTCATCTCTTTTTGTGGGACAAGTTTTGTCCTTATGATTCTCAACATTTAACTTTATTCTTTTCTTTTCTCTCTAACTTCCTTTTTGTTCTTCCATTTACATTGTCATAGTCATTGTGTATATTGTTTTCCTGGTTCTAATTACTTTAACTGTTCATATAAGTTTTCTAGTCCTTTTCTGAATTCTTTTAAAAATATTTTTATTTATTTTGTTAAATATTTTCCAATTATACGTAAAATTTTTTAACATTCACTTTTTAAAATTTTGAGTTCCAAATTCTCTTCCTCCTGTTCTTCCTTCACCCCTTGAGAAGGCCGGCAATGTGATATCAATTATACATGTGAGTCATGCAAAACATATTTCCATATTAGCCATGTTGCAAAATAAAATATACAAAAACCCCAAGAAAAATAAAGTATAGAAATATGCTTCAGTCTATACTCAGAGTTTATTAGTTCTCTCTCTGGTGGTGGCTAGCATCTTTCAACATGGGTCCTTTGGAATTGTCTTGGAATATTGTCTTGATCAGATTAGCTAAGTCTTTCACAGTTGATCATCCTTACAATATTGTTCTTTCTGTGTACAATGTTCTCCTGGTTCTGCTTACTTCACTTTGAGTCACTCTTCCCAGGTTTTTCTGAAATCTTTATTTTTTTCACACTTTTATTCTGGCTCAGTAATATACTCTCACATTCATAACCTCTGATTGTTTAGCCGTTCTTCGATTATTAGGCATCTTCTTTGCTTCCAATTCTTTGGGAAGCAATACTTTTCAAGAGTATGGAGTTCAAGTAAAATAGTCATGAGTCAGTGAGGGGCCAGGACTCAGAAGTCTGAATAATTCCGTACCATCTCATCCTATTCCCTTAGTTTTAGAATTAAAATATGAGGGAGAGATAGTGAAAACAAATTGTGACAATTAGTAATAATAATATTTCTTATTTCTATTGTACTTAACAGTTTATAAAGAACTTTCAGGACTTTTATATAACCTGATACAATAACAAGTAAAGTGGGCATTTTTATTCATATTTCACATTGTCGAGTTTTTTTTTGCCTTTGTTCTCAAAGAGGACCAATGACAACACAAAGGTGACATCTTGACTTGCTGGTAAATTGGATTTAAGTGATGTAGCAAAGCTGTCAGCCTCACTTTCTCTCTAGGGTCACTGAAATCCAAGGGCAAGACAAAAATCAAGACACCAGAAAATTGATCTGAGAGGTTTAGCAAATAATTTGCCTAAGATTACAGCACTACTAAATAGCAGAGCTTCCGGTCTGGCAAAACCAAAGCTCCCTATTAAATTGCAAGTTTCCTGGTGTAGGATTGGTGTCATTTCTTTTTCATTCTCAACACAGTATCTTTACAAATAGTAGCTGCTTATCACATGGCGATTGAATTGAAAATGACGTCTCTTGACTCCTCACCTTGTGAATAATCACATTGTCTCCTTTAAAATATGCACTACCAGACTATTTGGGTTCTGGTAAGAATATCAGGTATGACTTTTCCTCCCTTGCATCTGTGTTGTAATTCTGTGGGCTGCTAATCACCTGGATATTTGTGCCAGCCTTTGTACTTAAAGACTTAGCCACTAAGCGAGGCAGCAAATCCTGTTAGTGAAGTTACCTGGCTGGGACCCGGAATGAGTACAGTGGATTCCTTTGAAAGCCAGGATGTGCAGTTTGGACTTTATCCTATAGGAAAACCTGCCTTCTCTCCAGGCTACCAGCTGTATCTTCAGGGGATGAGGAGAGCTCTCTGCTTGTCTATCACTATTATCCTTTATGAAGGGAGAAACTCGTGAGTTCCACACAGACCAGCACATGCCCTGACCTCTAGGGTAAGAATGGTATAATTTTTTGTTGTTGTTGTTCTCCTTTGTAGACCTCAGTTCTTAAGACTGTGTCTCGCAAACCATTTCTAAAACCTCTGTGTGTCTCTGTGAAGTGTAGAGCTGGTCAGCTAGTACTAGATTCATTCTCCTCCTTCCTCTCTGCTGGGTGGGGACAGAGCCGAATCCTTCCTACTCCTATCTCCTCTCTGGGGGGTTGGTTTAGGGAGTGATCTTGCTGTCCCTTCCCTATCACCTACTCTCCTGAGATCTAATCAGTCACACCACATGGCAACAATTAACTCCCCTTTTCGCCAGGGTGCTCTTAATAAGTGTTTGTTGCACTGAGTCTGTAAACAGGCTCAGTTCCTGTTAGAATAGAATTCGAGAGCTAGAGAAGAACTCAGAACACCAACTAAAACAAAAACAGAATATCTAAGCTAGACAGGACCTCAGAATATAAAATTACAGGATTTAGAATTGGGAGGTAAGTAACCAGAGGATTCTATTGGCTCATTCTCCAAGGACTGTCTCTCATTACGCGACTCTGAAAATGAAGTTTAAATTGTTCTTTGGCAAACTTGCTGATATAATATGATTTTAATTCTACCTTGTAAATCCTCCTGGTAGATTTTTAGGAATCTTCTTTTTACCAGTGGTCCACAGTCCCTGACCCCATTGCCCCACTGGTGAGATGAAGAGTAACACCAGTGGCAGACTAAAAATTCTATGTAAACTGAGACCCTCAATGGCTCTGTGCCTTCAACTGGAGAGCATATCCCATTATTTATCCAAGCCACCACCCAGCATGTTACCCTTCATTGGGAAGGTAGAGCAACAGAGGCCATATATAACTTTATTCCTGACTACATCTATCCATACTCTCTTAAACTGTGTTTGACCATGAGTATCAATAAAACATTGAAACCTATCCCAGTATTGTTTTGTGCCATTCACCCCAACCCTATCTCACTCAGGAACTCTAATCACCAGAGAAAATAAGAGTTGGAACAAAGATCCCCCTAGACTAGCTTATAGAGGTCACTGTTATATTTTATTAAGTAGAAAATAACTCAATGACATGAAAGTACATTTAAGGGTGACACCGGAAAAGGACGGAGCAGCTAGGTGGCCCAGTAGATAGAGCACCAGCCTTGGAGTCAGGAGGACCTGAATTCAAATTTGATCTCAGACATTTGACACTTACTAGCTGTGTGACCCTGGGCAAGTCACTTAACCCTGATTGCCTTGCCAAAGGAAAAAAAGAAACTGGAAAGTGAAAAAAAGCAGGTGAAAAATGGAAACGATCTGTTAAGATTTTGATAATAAATTCTTTTCACCATCAAGGTGTTTCAACAATCCAGCTAGCAGCTTCTGTGGGGATGTAAGATC
Source organism: Phalanger gymnotis (assembly GCA_028646595.1). Taxonomy (NCBI): domain Eukaryota; kingdom Metazoa; phylum Chordata; class Mammalia; order Diprotodontia; family Phalangeridae; genus Phalanger; species Phalanger gymnotis. The sequence continues at coordinate 5,439 of JAQQSZ010002532.1, read as the reverse complement.
CACCCACAGCCAGCACCCAGAAAGCTGCCAACAGCACAGGTTCTTTTGATCTGCTTAACTAAAGGAAGCAAGGTGAAGAGGTTGACAAGCTTACTTTTAATTCAGCATACAAATATCATTCACTTAGTTCAGGGGAAAAGACCAGCACACTGAACTCCAGAGCAAATTACAAACAAAGTACAAACATCAATAGACAGACCCAATACAATTCATAGTTACCAACATCTAGGTTCAGCCCGGGAGCTCGGAACAAGGGCTGGACCAGAGTCACACGCACCACCACTGCTGTGGCAAAGAGCTCCAAAGAAGAGACAGCCAACCCCTGGTTTTATATCTTTTTCAGGGTCACGCAGGCAACTCACTCACGTGACCTAGAATCGTCACAAAGAGGCAACTTAAACCCATATGGTCTAAAAACCTCTGCTGTCCAAGACATGTAAACTAGGCTCTCCCTGGAGTTAGCCCCGCCTTGGGCCCCAGCTTAGTTGCCAATCCACACCCACATAGATTTTACACCTAGTAGGGGTTTGGGCCTGGGGTTTAGCACTTAGTAAGACTCAATGAAATACCTGAATTACTCAAACAAAAGCCAAACTCTTCAAGGGCACTTGTTGAACTAAGTGCTAAGGAGCCCATTTTGCTTACCAACATACAAAGGCAGTAGTGCCACCATATTTGTACTCTAACATCACAGTTAAAAATGTGCTGTGTGAGGGAATGCAAGTGGCATTGAAGAAAATAAATAAGGAAGAACAGTTGGACTAAGTTGACTATACTCTGAGAAATTCATAGCAAAACAATTTTGAAGTCACTAAAGGATTGATTTTTATGGTATCTGAAAGAGAGGGAAAAACTCACAGACTTCACTATTAGTTCCCCAAACTCTAAGAAAATATCAGGAACTACAGACTGATTTGCTTATTCTCCCATCCACATAAATATGTAGGTGAGAAATAAATAAATATTTTATATTTTCATATAAATTTGATATAATTATATCAAATATGTTCGATATAATTTATATATTTGATATAATTTGTTTCATATAAATTTACTCATAAATATTTTCATATGTATGCATAATACATATATATTTATATTTTCACAAATATTTTAGAGGAATAACCTATATATGCACTAAGGGCATACATGATGAAAAAATGAGAAGGGGATAGGCTTCTGCAAATGACATGCTTTTCATCACACAGTTGAAAAGTGAGGCGAGCACAGGAACATGCTATGCTGAATTTTGGTTGGCCACAAAAGAGCAATTGATTCAGCCAAACAAAATGCCGCCTCCATCAAGGTGTTGTCCATACTGATATCAATAGCTCAAAAGATTTACTGAAAGATTTAACAAAGAAAATTTTGTTTGAAAACCCTATGGTGATTAATATCAATTGAAGTATAAAATAAAGATGTATATATGCAAAGGTGTTTTCAACTGTCATAAAGGATGTTTAGTGTGGAGTTCAAATGGAAGAGAGATTCTCTACAGGTGGTGAGGTCTGCCAGATGTTCGTGTTTGTGCATGACATTTTACTGATTATATTAAGGCTTGGAACACTGCTGAGTCTCCTAAGTGATATTCATTATAACTCAAGAGAGTTTTAGTAAAGGGACTGAGATGGAAGCTATCATATGTGGCAGTAAAGGAGAAATGGATGATGAGTAAATGAAGATGGGGGTAGATAGATGTCATTTGATTGAGAAATTTGGTAGTGGAAGGAATAGAAATAGGGGAGTAGCTAATGAAAGAATCAAGAGTATTTCCAAAGGGGGGAGGGGAGATGTAGTGAGCTTGAAGAAGGAGAGGAAGAACCCAGTGGAAAAAGAAAGAGCTTGCAGTGTAGAAATAAGGAATGGGAAGGAGAGTTAAGGTCTTTTTGACATGGAGATAGGAATCAGCTTCAGGAATTAATACCTCACAAAGTGGAAATTTTCCTCTTCTGACGGGGAGAAAGGATAAAAACACTGAAGTGAAGAGGATAGATCAGGAATCTCCTGCCAGATGGCCTCTATCTTCTCAGTAAAGTAGGAGGCAAAGCCATCTGTCTCTTTACTGAAAGTGATATACTTGGTTCCACCTAACATTTCTCTGGGTATTTTCTAGAAGGAGGAGTTAGGTCTATTGAGCTTCAAATCCAAAAATCCTAATCTCAAAGGGAAAGATCTACCACCAAACAGAACGTCTAATATACATGTATCATTAATGTATTTTTGTGAGGGCATGTTCATCAGTGTGATTATATGTATGAGGAGGAGTGTATGCATATAGGTATTCTAGTGAGTGTGTATGCAGAAATTCAAGTAGAAATTTGGGTTCTCAAATAAGGGGTAAACAATTTTGCTAGAACACAGGATATGGTATAGTAGAAAGAACATTAGATTTTTGGTCGGAGGACCTGGGTTTGATTCCTAGCTGTTTGATTTTGGGTGAATCACTTTACCTCAGTTTCTTCATGTGTAAAATAAGAGAGTTGGACTAGATGGCCTACAAACCTCCTTCCAACTTGAAATCTATGATCCTAACAGACACAATCACTTACTGAAACAATTTGGAATGGAGAAAAGGAAAGCATTTCTACATAGAGTAAAATTTTGGGTCAAAAATGGCAGAAAGCATTTTCATTGTTTTAAATGCAGCCTAGATATATGAGTGGATGTTTGCAAGCATGTGAGCATATATATATGTATATAATTATATATTATATATATACGTACATACTTCTCTCTATCTATCTATCTATCTATCTGCATATATACATTCAAGAAGGTATGAGAGGAAAAACACAAGAGGAAAATAGCATCTTTCACAACTGTGGCTAGCAGGAGAATTCTTTCTTTTATTTAAAAAAAATTGACCTGGAATTTCATTGGTACTGAAAACTTCCAGGGAGGAAATTCCTTCTACCAATGTGTATTGGCAATTGTGCTATAATTGCTAGTCTTTTTATTTTTTTAATATTTGTTTTTAAAAATTTTGAGTCACAAATTCTCTGCCTCCCTCTCTCTCTTTACCACCTCATTAAGAAGACAAGCCATTTGATATAGGTTATACATGTGCAGTCATTCAAAATATTTTCATGCAAGTCATGTTGTAAAAGAAAACACAGACCACCACCATTATAACAACAACAGAAATAAAGAAAGTTTAACAATTTGCTTTGGTCTGCATTCAGACTCCATCAGTTTTCTCTCTGGAGGTAGACAGCATTTTTCACTGTGGGTCCTTTGGAATTGTCTTGGATCATTGTATTGCTGAGAATAGCTAAGTCATTCACAGTTGATCAGTGTACAATATTGCTGTTACTATGTACTCTTGGTTCTGCTGATTTTACTTTGCATCAGTTCATATAAGTCTTTTCAGATTTTTCTGAGGGCATCATGCTTGTCATTTTTTATAGCACAACGGTATTTCATCCATATCACATGCCACAACTTGTTCAGCTGTTCTAATTGATGAGCATCCATTCAGTTCTTTGCCACCACTTAAAGAGCTGCTATAAATATTTGTATACATATAGGTCCTTTTCCTTTTTGTTTTTTATCTTTTTGGGATATAGACCTAGTAGTGTTATTAGCAGGAAAGTTCTTAACCAAATAAGAGACTGAGAATATGATGTAAGATAAATTATAATTTTGATTATATGAAATTGAAAAACTTTTTCATGAACGAAATCTTGTAATGTTAAGAAAGGAAAATATCAACTGAGAAAAAATCTTGAATTAAATGTTACTTATAAAGTTTTGATATCATGGGATATAGGGAATCAAGATAACTATATGACCCAAAGCCATTTCCCATTCATTTGGTGGTTAATAAGAAGAAACAGTTCTTAAACTAATTGTAAACTATTAAGAAGCAGCACTAAATCACTAATAATAAAAGAAATACATGTCAAAATAACACTGAGGCTTTAGCTTACATCCAGCAAATTGCCAAGGATGACAGAAAACACATAGTTGATGTCAGAGGGGTTGTAACAAGATAGGTACACTAATTCACTGTTGGTGAAGCTGTGAATTGGTCTAAACATTTTGGAAAATGATTTTGAATTTTTTTCAGCAATTGACTAAAATGGTGTCCATGCCCCTTGACCACTGCTAGGCAAATAGGAATAAAGGGCATATATCCATGTCTATGTCTAAATATTGATAGCAGCCTTTTTTTTGGTGGTAGAAAAGAACTGGAAACCAAGTAGGTTCTTATTGTTTGGGGAATGGATAAATGAATTGTGGTACATGGATGTAATTAATGGAATATTACTGCACAATAAGAAATGGTGAATATGAAAAATCCATCATATAAATGAGGTAGACTAAAGCAAGAGCAATCAGGAAAATGATATATTCTGCGACTAAAGCAATGTAAGCATTGCATATCAGACACAGCTCATGTGTTAGTTGGGTTTGCTGAACGGCTATTTTTCTGTTTCTTTTAAACTCCATTATAATAGATGGCTCACTGGGTAGAAAAGGAGGGAAGAAATGAATGGAATGTAAAAAAGCTTCGATTATAAACAAGTACACAGCAAGTAGCAGGACACAATGGAAAGTGTATTAAACTTGAGGATCAGGAGACCTTGGGCAGCATTTGACCTCACATTGTACTTAGGTGACCACCGGCAATTCACCACCTCTCCGAGCCTGAGTTTTCTCACCTATAAAATGAGAATAAAGAGTTTTATAACTTGTACTACCTGTTTCATAAGGTGGTCCTGGAGAAAACTCTTTGTAAACTTTAGAGTTAAATGTAAATGAGTTATTTATGTATGAAAGTGAGTGTGTGCAAGAGATTGAGTATGTGCAAATGTATCATGAAAGTAAAGGCATACACTGCGTATAGGGCTGATATGTTGGTATACTTATTCCTCTGTATGGAGGAAAATTCCTAACAGCCCTTGCCCTGCCTTGAAGAAGTTTACATTCTTTTTTTTACATTTCTTTATTTTTTAATAATTAAGATTTTTTTATTTTTAGTTTACAACACTCAGTTGCACATAATTTTGAATTCCAGATTTTCTTCCCCCCCCTTCCCCTCGTTCCTCCCCAAGATGGCATAGAATCTGATATATCTTCCACATATAACTTTGCATTGAACTTATTAGACAATAGTCAAGTTGTAAAGAAGAATTATGACCAATGGAATGAATCATAAGAAAGCAGAAACAAAAACAAAAACAAACAAACAAAACGAAACAAAGGAGAAAAAAAAACAAAAGGGGAAAGAAAGGGTGAGCATAAAGTATGCCTCAGTCTGCATTTGGACTCCATAGTTCTTTCTCTGAATGTAGATAGGTCTCTCCCTCAGGTCTTTGCACCTTGTATTGCTGAGAAGAGCAAAGTCTATCAGGGTTAGTCATCACAGAATCCATATATCTGTGGTTACGTATAATGTTCTCCTAGTTCTGCTCTGCTCACTCAGCATTATATCAT
>JAQQSZ010002531.1:0-14730 GCA_028646595.1 Phalanger gymnotis | reverse complement strand
CCCGGCCATTTCTCCTCCTAGACTTTCAGACGCCACCCCTGGCAGTTGAGTTCCCATAGGGCAAACCTGAATGGACTGGATCAACCTTGGTCCTCTGTCTAGTTTTCACACCTAGACTGCAAGCCCACCTCCCAGCCAATGGTGAGAAGGGATAGAGGTGGGTGGGAATCTTTTCATTAAGAGTATAAATTAAGGCAGCATTTCCTTTTACCTCACCTCCTCCATTATGGAGGTGTGCCCAAATCTTGCAAAGTTTGTAAAATAAATTCACTTTGCTTCTCCTAAAGATGTCTCTCCTATTATTTGAAAATTCCATCCCACACATGAGCATGTTGTCTCCTCCATTATAATGTGAGCTCCTAGAGAGCAGAAACTTCGTTTTTGCCTTTTTTTTTGTCTTCCCCAATTCTTACCACAGTTCCTGGGCACATAAGTGCTTAATAAATGTTGGGTTTGTTTTTCATGTGACTGACTGGAATGTTCTTCCCAGTCAACCTTTACTAGGGATTATATGTATCCTAGCCCCTTGAAGGTTCCATTCAGACACTGCCACCTTCATGAGACCCTTCTGATCACTCAACCCAGCTGTTAATACTTACATTCTCTTAATGACATGTTAAATCTCCTGTTTAGGGCTTCATAGAGATATAAGTAGTATGAAAAGCCAAATATCATTTCTTTCGCATATATTTTGCCTTTATTTATTGGTGTTTCCTCCCAATTGGTTTCCTTACCCTGAGTTGAAATCTGGCCTTAAGACACTTACTATCTGTGTGACCCTGGACAAGTCACTTAACCTCAGTCTGTCTCAGTCTCCTCATCTGGAAAATGGGGAGAATAAGAATTCACAGAGTTGTTGTGAGTATAAAGTGAAATACTATTTGTAAGCATATAGCACAGTACCTAGCATTCAGTTGGTGCTTAATAGGTGCTTATTCCTTTCCACCTTTCCTTTGCCCCCTTCGTTGAAGACAGAAACCTTTTCCTCTTTGTCAGTTAGTCAATAAACATTTACTTATTGCCTATTGGGTTCCAGGCACTGTGCTAAGCACCAGGGATACAAAGAAGACAAAACTCAGTCAATCCCTGGTCTCAAGGAGCTCCTCACCTAATGGGGAAAGACAACACATCAATAGAAGCTGAGGGGAGGAGGCTCAGGGAATGAAGTCCTTGTTAGACTGGAGACCTGGTGACTGTAGACTAATATTAACAATGATAATGATAATAACTGGCACCCCTCTATCCCTTTAAGGGGAGGAGGCACATTGTATGGGGGTGTGATGAAGTTCTGCCCTGGGCTCCCTCCTTAAATGGAGGATCTGGGAAGCCCATGCTCTACTCTCTCCAATCAGAAGGAGGGAGGAACCCGGGGGCAAGGAGACTAGGAGAGAAGAGATTCAGAGTTGCTGGGATCTTTCAGGAAGATGAGTTTCTGGGGACAAAGATGAAGTCCAGGGGGCAACCGGGTGAGAAATGCATCTTTATATTCCTAATGACATAGTGGCATAGTGATTGGCACATAGGTTCATGGTTTAGTACTGAAAGGGATCTACTCCAATCATCCCTTCATTTTACAGATGAAGTCCAGGGCACCTAGTGATTTCCCAAGGTCACACAAGTTGTTTTAGGTGCTTAATAAATTTTGTTGAATTAAATTGAATTTAACTAAATTGAACTAAATCAAAGATTAGTCCAGAGAGGAGCTGGAGGGTGGGGGTGTAAAGGAAGGCAAGGAGGTAGAATAAACCTCAAGAAATTAAGAGAGAAAGGCACAGAAAACTTAGCAGAATGCCAAGCTTTCTAATTGCGTTCCCTTAATGACCTAGTAAATCTCCTGTTTGTGTATTCATATAGATATAAGGAATGCAAAAAGCCAAATACCATATCTGTCCTGTTACATCAAGGGAATTTAGGCAAAGAGAATGTGTATATTGGATCTATATGTATATGTAATATGTATTGAATGAGATTCATTTAATTTGGTTTCTTACTTTTCTAAATGATTTTTTTTTATTTTGAAATGGAGCCAAAAATACATATGAGTAAAATCAATACCTTCAGGTCTGACAGAAAAACTACAATTACTGAATGCAATCCCCCTGTTTCTTGGATTGGCACTTGCTCTGTGGGATGGTGACAACAAAGGCACACTTTGTTTTCAGAGGCAAGTACATTAAGGGCCCGGAAGGTTAGGACCAAGCTCTTCCAGGAGGAAACAGAAGGTATACATGCAGCATAATGACCTACAAGGTCAATGTAGGACTCACAAGGCAAGGCCTACAAGCTTACAAAGAGCAAAAGGGTTTTCAGTTTCACCTTTCACCCCCAATTAATGTTCATCTTCACAGTGAAAGCTGAATAGTTGAGTGGAAAGAGCTGAACTTGGAGTCAGACTGGGGAAAAGGAACTTGGAAAAGGCCTGGGTTTGAGGCCTGCATCTGATATTTAACTAGCTGTTTGGAAGTGAGCTGAGTTATTTACCTCTCTTGGCCTCCATTCTCTTATCTGTAAAATGGTTCTAATAATTGTACCACCTACTTTGTAGGGATGTTGTGAGCTGTAAATATGAATAAAAAGTATGAGCTACGGAAGTGGCAAACGCCATTACCCCTATTACATGGACAGAGTAGGAACAGAGGCTTGCCTTCCTTGTGATTTCACTGCCATAGAGAGCTTCCAAAGGAGGCTCCCTCTAGCAACACAATTCAGCACTGTCTCCGCCATTTATAATCTGACAGAGCTGCCTGGGGCACTTGGAGGATAAGTGACTTGCCCAGATTCACACAGCCCATACATCTATACCAAGGTGTTGTGGACCTCAGATGTGTTAAAGGATGTAAACGTACTTTGCAGACCTTAAATTGATAGAGAGGTGCCAGAAATTATTATCACCATTATTAGTATTAGCCTGCAGTCACCAGGCCTTCAGGCTAACGATGATTTCATTCCCTGAGCCTTCCACTGTACTCTTGCTGAGCTCAGGAAATGTTTATAAAGCAATCCAGGGGTGATCTGGTAAATGTTTAACAACCAGGCCTGGGAGGCAGTGGGGAGAAGAATAGGTGCACATGCATTTTTAAGTCCAATTTAATTTATATTAGTAACACTTTCTTGTCTAGACAATCAAGAAAACAATAAATCAATGCCCGATTTTTTGTGGTTCTCTCAGAATAGTTAGAGCTGGCTCCAGCAGGTGTGCATGCACGTGTTGAGGGGGGAAAAAGGGTTCGGATTAGGTCATTATGGTGACATCCTTGCAAGAAAATCCTTAATGAGATGCTATTCAGATGCCCCAAATTAGGCCTTGGGTTGTCCATGGCTGGACCAGAAAAGTGCAGGCAGGTTCTACCATGATGAAACAGCATTGAGTTCAGTCCCAGTGATAGACTATACTTTCCAAGGACCATCCTAGCTAAGTAAAGAAAAATGCACTGCCATTAAGTTCAGTGATGAATTCTTCAGCCATAGCAACCTTGAAAACAAAATATAAAATTACCTCAGTTATGCAGTGATTCTAAGCCCCCGTGGAGAATTGAGGGGCAGGTTTGGATATGCAGGGATTGTCACCTGCATCACGGGAGGGAGTACCCACATCACAGATGCATCAGTATCAAACCTTATGAAACAGCTGAGGAGGGGAAGGGGGGGATAATTTGTATAGCAAAAAAAAAATCTTCATAGGAAATTATTTATTCAGAGTTTAAATAGCAGCTCCCATAGACATTAAAGTGTTAGTTTACAGATCATTAACTACTTGACTGGAGAGGCTGGGAGGGGCAGAATAACTTAAGGCTAAATTGTTGGTTGCTAATTCTAATTTAAGACTCAACAAACATTCCAATTGACCTGCCCACTGCACAGGGCTAGGTGCTGGGCACCCAAGGTGAGCAAAACCCCAGTCCTGCCCTTAAATTGATCACAATCTAATACATGGAAAAAGATAGACACACAGACACGCATACACACACATCTTGTAGATGGCAAAATATGATAAGTGCTACAGATAGAATATAATCACCTCAGGGCAACAAGGTGAAGAATGCAGTGGATATGAAAAAGAGCCTAGGTCAAATCCCGTCTTAGGCATGTGCTAACTGTACGAGCCTAGATAGGCATCTTCTCTTCTCTCAACCTGTTTTCTCCTCTGTAATAAGAGGGGGATATCCTTGACCATCCTTTCTAGTTCTGCATCCGTTATCCTGGAGATCAGGAATAGTCTCATTTTTGTCTTTGCTTCTTCTGCACCTCACATTTCTCAGTGTTTAATAAATGTTTGTGGATTGGAAGACAGATTGGTGGAAAAGAAGAGTGGATTTAAAGGCATAGGACCTAGTTTCAAGTGCCAGCTCTTGCACATGCTACCTGGGTGACCTGGGGCAAATCACTTAATTTTTCTGACCTCAGTTTTCCAATCTGTAAAATGAAGGTTTTGGACCAAATGAGCTCCCTTCCAGGTCTACACTTATGAAACAATCCCAAGCAACCCCATACATACCCTTATTGTTATATTCCAAAATATCGAATTTTCTTTTTGCGGCCTTTTCTACATGAAAGAAGGCATATAAATAAAATGTATTTTTCAAGCTCTCCAATTTTTGTTTGCACAAATAATAATAATGATGATAGTTTACATCTTTGTGGGCCTTTATGGTTACAAAGGCCCTTAGTGGCAGTGTGGTACAGTAGAAAGAACTGTTTCTGGAGCCAGAAAATCTGAGTTCAAATTCTGCTTCTGATATTTAATACTTGGTTGTTTGGCCATGTCACTTAACATCCTTGGGCCTATAACACCCTAATGCCCTATAAAATGAGGAGGTCGCAGTAGATGTCCTTCGAGATCTCTTCCACATTCACATCTGTGATCCTGTGATTATCTCATTGATCCTCACAACAACACTCTCAGTTTGGCCACACCAGAGTCTCAATGACTCACTGAGGTCACACAGCTCGGGAACCAACAGCCCTGAGACTCAAATCCAAGTTATGGGGTTATAAACTCAGTGCTCCCTCCCCTACATCCAGTGGTTTCAGATATCAATGAGCTGAGGCCACAAAACGGAAGGCAGGGTGGCCATTAAAAAAGGCTTCATGGGAAGGAGAGTCACTGAAAGTCAAGGTTATAGACTTTCTATACTATACTATATTCTATACTATACTATACTCTATTCTATATACTATACTATATTCTATTCTATACTATACTATATTCTATTCTATACTATACTATACTCTGTACTATACTATATTCTATATACTATACTCTATACTATGTTCTATCCTATATTATACTATATTCTATACTATACTATACACTATATTTTATTCAATACCATGCTATATTCTATTTTACACTATATTCTATACTATACTATACTCTGTTCTATATACTATACTCTATACTATGTTCTATACTATATATTCTATACTATGCTATATTCTATTCTATACTATACTTTTTCTATACTATATTATACTCTATTCTATACTATATTCTGTACTATACTATACACTATATTCTATACTATACTATATTCTCTTCTATACTATACTGTATTCTATTCTATACTACACTTTTTTCTATACTATATTATATTCTATTCTATACTATAATACAGTCTATACTATACTGTACACTATATTCTATTCTATACTATACTATACTATACACTATATTCTATTCTATACTATGCTATATTCTATTCTATATTATACTTTTTTCTATACTATATTATACTCTATTCTATACTATATTCCATTCTATACCATATTCTATTCTACGCTATACTATATTCTATTCTATACTATGCTATATTCTATACTATACTGTATACTATGCTATGCTATATTCTATACTATGTTCTATTCTATGCTATACTATGCTATATTCTATACTATATTATGCTCTATTCTTTCTATACTATACTACATTCTATTCTATACTATACTCTATTCTATACTATGCTATATTCTATACTATACTATATTCTATACTATATTATACTCTATTATTTCTATACTATACTACATTCTATTCTATACTACACTCTATTCTATACTCTACTATGCTATATTCTATACTATATTCTATACTCTACTATGCTATATTCTATACTATATTCTATACTATATTCTATACTCTACTATGCTATATTCTATACTATATTATACTCTATTCTCTCTATATTATATTCCATACTATATTATATTCTATGCTATAATATGCTACATTCTATACTATATTCCATACTATATTATACTCTATTCTTTCTATACTATATTCTATTCTATACTATATTCTATACTATTCTATAGTATTCTATATTCTATACTATATTATACTGTATTCTTTCTATACTATACTATAGTCTATACTATATTCTATACTATATTCCATTCTATTCTTTCTATATTATACTATATTCTACACTATACTATTCTATTCTACACTATACTATTCTATTCTATACTATACTATTCTATTCTATACTATTCTATTCTATACTATACTATTCTATTCTATTCTATACACTATTCTATACAATACTATTCTATTCTATACTGTACTATACTATTCTATCCTATCCTATGCTATATTCTGTACTATTCTATACTATACTATATTCTATATTATGACATACTATATTATACTCTTTTCTTTCTATGCTATACTATATTCTACGCTATACTACACTATTCTATACTACACTATTCTATACTATTCTAGACTATACTATTCTAGACTATACTATTACTATTCTATACTATACTATACTATTCTATACCATTCTATTCTATACTCTACTATTACTATTCTATACTATACTGTTCTATACTATACTATTCTATACACTACTATTCTATTCTATACTATACTATTTTATGCCATTCTATTCTATACTATACTATTCTATACTAGACTATTCTGTTCTATCCTATCCTATCCTATCCTATCCTATCCTATCCTATTCTATACTATACACTAACTTTCTGCCTGACCTTGGTCAAGTTCCTTAAATAAGAAAGCTGGACCCTAAATGACCTGATTCTTTATTCTAATGTCCATTTCCCTGCCATCCTTCAGAATGGAAAAGACCATTCTTAGCTCTACTATTCTATTCTATACTATACTATACTATTCTATACTATACTATTTTATACCATTCTATTCTATACTATATTATTCTATACTACACTATTCTGTTCTATCCTATCCTATCCTGTCCTATCTTATCCTATCCTATTCTATACTATACAATAATTTTCTGCCTGACCTTGGTCAAGTTCCTTAAATAAGAAAGCTGGACCCTAAATGATCTGATTCTTTATTCTAATGTCCACTCCCCTGCCATCCTTCAGAATGGGAAGGACCATTCTTACCTCTAGGACAACATGAGAGCTGTCCTTCATTGGCTAAGGCTCATCCCAGGAATGAGTGCTAGAGGGAGAAAAGCTGGTGAGACTCCAGCTTTTCATTATTTCCAAGAGAATCACAAACAGCTAGTGAAGTGTACTTGATGGGTAAAATGTCTTGCGCCCTATGTTATCTGAATAGAGAGAAGGCTGATAAAGGCTCTCTTTTGTTCTCTGCAACAGCAGGAGTGGTGCGCCACCTTGTGGTCAGAACCGAGGTATGGCTTTTCATCTGCAAGCTTTTTTTGGTCTTTGGGGCTTTTTTTGCCTTCTACAAGTAGCACAGGTGTAATGATGGGCCCGACCCAAAAAGCAAGGCTGACAACTAGTTTGCTCTCATTGTGAAAAGATGTGCACCAAGCTTCTTTGTGGCTGAAAGATTTAGTGATGCTTTCTATAGAAATTCAGCATTCTCCTTCTAATGGATTTACCTTTTTTTTTTTTTTTCTGACTATAAGAAATGTGCTTTATGTCACCCTGGAACCTAACATTATTAAACTTAAGGCCAAATGCTGGGAACTTATTTTGCCTGACTCCATATGTTTGTAACAGGAGAGTGTGTTTTTCTTGCTTTCTCATTGAGCTGTGTGGGGCACTTAGAAAGAAGTAAGAGGGGAAAAAAAATCTTCATTTGAAAATTTAAAAAATTTTAATTTTTCTAAGAAAAGAAAATCCTGAGGTCAGGGGATCTTACTATTTGAAAGCAAATTCTTAAGAGCACAGAGACCTTACTATAAATAGCTCATCCACCACTGTACGTCACCTTAAAATTCCATATCTAATTATATTCCGTATTTAATAATCATCTTGCTTATTAAAACAGCTCCTTAGGAGGTACACAAACCCTTATTTGTAATGAATGCAGGTTTCTTTCCTGGATTTCTAATGCTGCAGCGGACCTGAGAAATCATCTAGAACAACCCATTCATTTTAGTGGAAACAGATGCAGAGGTTAAATAAGCAGTCCCATAATAGCAGAGTGCAGGGGAAAGAGGGCTGGATTTCTAGGAGCTCCACCAATCACTGCCTGTGTGACCTTGAGGAAATCATTTAACCTTCTGCTGGAGTCTCAGTTTTCTGTGAAATTAGAGGATCAGACTCAAGACATCCGAAGTTCCTTCCGATTGGAAATAGGATTATCTACCATTATATGAATTTATTTGTCATCTTCTTTTTCAATCAGTAATAATAATAATAATAATAACATTTCTGTAGCACTTTAAGATTTGCTAAGCATTTATACAAATATCATCTTATTCTATCCTCAAAGTACAAGCATACCTCAGAGATATTGCAGGTTTGGCTCCAGACTGCCAAAATAAAATGAATGACACAAATTTTTTGGTTTCCCAGTGCACGTAAAAGTTATGTTTATGCTATACTATAGTCTATTAAGTGTGCAATGATATTATGTCAAAAATGTACACACCCTAACTTTTAAAATGCCGACTATCATTCAGGCTTCATTGAGTTGTGATCTTTTTGCTGGCAGAAGGTCTTGCCTTGATGTTAATGAGTGCTGACTGATAAAAAGCGGTAGGTGCTGAAGGCTGGGGTGGCTGTAGCATTTTCTTGGATTGACTCTTCCTTTCATGAAAGATTTTTCTGTAGCCTGTGATGCTCTTTGATAGCATACCCACAGAAGAATTCCTTCCAAAATTGGAGTGAATCATCTCAAACCTTAACACTACTTTATCAACTAAGTTTATGCAATATTTTTTGATGTTGTGTCTCAGGGAATAGAGAGGGTAGAAAAGAAGGAGATGGGAGTGTGGAAGGACAGCCAGTTACTGGAACAGTCAGAACATACACATAATATTTATCAATTAAGTTTGCTGTCTTACATAGGTGTGGTTCGTGACACCCTCGATAATTATAAATTATAATCAATTATAACATTGAAGGTCAATATAACAGATATAATAATAATGAAAAGGTTTGAAATATCCTGAGGATTATCAAAATGCAACACAGAGATATAATGTGAGCCCATTGTTGGAAAAATGGCTCTGACAGAGTTTCTGGATGCAGAGTTGCCACAAACCTTCAATTGGCAAGAAAACAAAAACAAAATAAAAACCTTCGATATCTGTAAAGTGCAGTAAAGAAAATCACAATAAAATGAAACTAAAAAGAAAAAGCAAAACCAGCCCCTACCTTCAAGATGCTTACATTCTAATAGGAGAGAAACCAATGCTCTTCACACCATGTAATAAATAACGCATGCTAAGGAAATAGGTTTACTTCCATGAAGGTGTTTTTCTCACCAATCATGAATCGACAAGAATTTATTAAGTGAAAAGTACTATTCTGGGTTTACAAATACGAAAGTGAGAGAATTCCTGCCCTCAAGAAGTTAAAATCCTGCTGGAGGATATATGTTCACCGACAAGTAAACAAATATACATATACATACACACATAGTATATGGACTTAGGTATTCATACACATAAGTATGTGTGCGTAAAATCCAAAGTAATGGAAGGGGCGTGGCACCAACTGTGGGCATCAGGAAAGACTTTTAAGGAAGGAGTTCATCATAAGAATAGGACTATTCTTTCTCAACGCACTTAATTCATGAATTCCAAGGCACAGAGGTAAGAAGCTTTGAATCACTGAATAACTGAGAAAACCCAGGCCTCCTTACTCAACTCAGCCTTCTGGAAGAGCTCAATCCTCTGAACTTTTACAGAATTAGATGTAATTTCCTAAACCCAAAGAGGGGTGCCTGTGGTCATAATGAACACATGTAAATTTGAGTTCACTTTATTACCTTGAGGACCTGAGCATTGACTCCCAAATTCAGAAGGGTTACAAACCATTGCTTCGTATTTACTTCATCCCATTTTGAAACTAAAATTTCTTCTTCCTTATTATCATTTATCTATACAGCCGCCTCCAGAAACATACTCAATGTTTTTCTTGCTAATTTTAACCAATTAATGCACATAATATTACTTACAATAAACTCTACCTTCTAGCATATGTACGGATTATTTGCCAATTGTTTTTTAATGAATTGAATAAAATTTTCCAGCCTCAAGCATTTTGGAAGCTTTCATTTTCTGAAAAATGTTTTTATTCCCTTGTTAAATTGCATCTTCATTATTTCCCTAGGTAATATGTCATATTAGGGGAAAAATAAATTTTGCCAGTTCGGTGATTTTGTGCTATTTCCACCACTTTATTACACTCTGATTTTGATGTGAAACAGTTGTTCTTCTTATATTAACTATCTGATAGATAGTTAAGGCGCTAAAGGGAATTTTTCCACTAGGAAAAGGAGGAAGGAAAAGTATAATTCAAGTTCCTAGCTTCTTACCTCATCAGTATCTTCCACATTTGTAAATCTCCACCTCCATTACAGTAGTGAAACCCACAAGGCTAATTACACTCAAGTCATCATACAAAGTCACTGTCTGGAACTATGATGTCCACTCCTCTGATAAAGATAGCTGTCCTTCCACCTCTCCCATACTCCTGTGCTTCCTAACCCTACTCTTCATGACCTCTGCTCCCTCATTTCTTACAGTCCACCATTTCCATCATGGATGGCTTCATTTTTTACTTTTCATAGTCTTAATCCTACTGAAATCCTCCACTCTTGTATCTCTCACTCCACTGACTTCTTGCTTTACCATGCTGCAATCCCCCAATCCTGGGTAATTCCCACCATCTCTCTCCTCTGCTACTACTTGGAACAGAAGAGCAATGGAAAAAAAGTCATGGAACCACACTGATCAGTACCCAACAAATGTATGCAACTTAACCTCAGTGAGGTCCTCAACACAACCTAGAAATCCTTTTGTAACTTTTTTTTTTTTAGTCTTCATCACATTTTCTACAATGATTGCTTACAAGCTTTTCCTCTTTCCTCAAGCTCCCAACCCACTCTCAGGACAGGTTCTCACCTCCTGCTGCAAAAAAGATTAAGCCTAACCAAGGTGAGCAACCTTGACTCTTATCATTTGACACTTTATAGTCTCTCCCTTTTCATTATCCCAATATCTCTTTCTTCCTTCCAGTTTCTGAGAATGAAGTATCCCTCCTTGTTGATAAAGTTAACTCTTTTATATGTGCCCTTGAGCAGATCGGATTATAGATTTAGAGCTGCCACTGATTTATTCCAATCCTCTCATTTTATAGATATGGAAATTGAGGCACTGAGTTTAGCTGACTTGCCCAGAGTCACATAGGTAGTCTAAGACAAGATTTGAAATCTGGTCTTCCTTACTCCATATCCAGTTCTCTATTCACCTAGCTGCCATCCCATCCTGTCTCCTCCTAGGCCTTACGCTATTCTCTCCTCCTCCTCTTCCTCTGTCTGTCTGTCTGTCTGTCTGTCTCTCTCTCTCTCTGTATCTCTCTCTCTGTCTCTCTGTCTCTGTCTCTGTCTATCTCTCTCTCTCTCTCTCTCCTTCCCTTTAGTCTCTAATAAAAGGATTCTTAATCTTTTTATTTCATGGACCCCTTTGGCAGTCTTGCAAAGCCCATTGACCCCTTATAATACTATTTTAAATACATGAAATAACTTTGGATTATGAAGGAAACTAATTACATTGTAATAAAACTATCAAAAAAATTTAAAACAACTTCATGGAGTCTTCTTCCCTTCTAACTATAAATAGACACAGGTTTACCTTATTGTGGAAAAAATAAGGCCTTCTCTTGAAGGTAGCTCCTCAAATGACCATCTTTCTTTCTCTTTTCCATTAAAATGAGTGATCAGCTCTTACTACATCCATCTCTGCTTCACCCTCCATTCACTCCTCAGCATCCTGCAATGTGAGTCCCTCCTCATTACTCCAATAAAATTATTCTTCTTAACGTCACAAATAAATTCCTCATGGTCAAATGTGTAAGTTTGTTTTCAATTCTTATCTTGTTTGACTTTGGTGCTGCACTTGACACCACTGACCACCTTTTTTCCTCAATACTCATGCCTCCCTTGGCTTTTATGACATTGTTTCAGAGGTTCTTCTAATCGCACCAATCCTTCTTGGTTCTCTTTGCAGCTTGCTTTTTTTCCTCCCATCCCCAACAAGAGTGTTTTCCCCATCCTGAATCTTCTCTTTTCGTTTTACATTCTCTACTTTATAGATCTCATCTACTCCTCTGACTTCAATTATCACTGCATATATATGATCCCCAAATCAGTGTCTTTAGTATTGACCTTTTCCCTGACTTCCAGTCTCATCACCAAATATTCTTAGACATTTCCATCTAAATATGTCAGTGATAACTCAAAATATGTCGAAGAGTAAAACCATATCTTGCCTCTTTAGCTTATCTCTCTTCCTAACATCCTCAATTTCTATTGATGACATCAACATTTTCCTAATCACCAATGGACCACATTCCTTTTTTTAACTTAATTGTTACCTTTTGTTTTTATACTACAATCATTTTCCTACAACCCTCCCTCCTCTTCTTTGTAACAAAGAAAAATATATAAGCAAAGCCAACTGACACAGTGACAAATGTGACAGGGCATACTACATTCCACATATGTAGTCTCCACCTTTACACTGAGAGGGAAAATATATTTTCTTATTAATTCTCCAGGACTTCAATTGATCGTTAAAATTCATCAGTGTGATTGCTTTTTAATATTGCCTAACTTTAAAAAAAATGTTTCAGAGTTTGCAAAATGCTTCACATTATCTCACCTGCACCTCACAATAAGCCTAGAAGGTTGGTGTTATTATTATCCTTAGTTTGCAGATAAGAAACTAAGGCTGGGAAAGGATGAATGACTTACCTATGGTTATATGGCTCAAAAAGTATCTGAAACAGGATTCAAACATAGGTCTTCCTAAGTCCAAGTCCAGAACTCTTATCTCCTTTTTACTACTTATTGTTTAGATTATGGTGATGATTATGTATATTTTTTAATCGTCTCTGTTTCCTTTACTTTGCATCACTTTGAAGAAGTTTTCCCATGTTTTTCTTAATTCTTCATAATCCTAATTTCTTATGGTTCCTATGATATCATTATATTCATATACCACAATTAGTTCATCTGTTCCCTAACAGATGGGCATCTGTTTTATTCCTAGCTTTTTGTTACCACAAATACTGTTGTTATGAATATTTTGGTTTATGTATAGAACCTTTCTTTCTGACATTAATCTCCCTTTCTAGTAGTGGGATTCAAAGGCTTTCAAGAGTTTAAGTTTCAAAAGTTGTTTGAGGGTTTTTGCATAATCCTAAATTGTTTTCCAGAAAGTTTGGGCCCTGTTACAGCTCTGGCCTCCCACTACCACCCCCTATAGTGAGTGCTTTTATCATTTTTACCAATTTTATTTGGATTAATAGTCATTAAAAGATTGCGATTCTTCTCTTGAAAACAGTTTGCTCATATAGTTTACTTTCTTACTACTTGGGAAACTAGTCATTCTTGGCTTTTTTCTCTTCCCTTACCCCCATATCCAATGAGTTGGCACATTCTGTTGATTTTACTTCCAAAACATTTCTCATATTTGACTCCTCTTGGCCACTTCCCCGTTCACTGGAACTACTTGGTTCAGGCTTTCATTAATTTTTACCTAGACTATAGAAATAGCCTCCTAACTGCTCTCCCTGCTTCCATTCTCTCCCCTTTCCATTCCATCCTTTATGAAGCTGCCAAAATAATCTTCCTAATGCACAGATATGATTAAGTCACTCCTCCACTCAAAAAAACTTACCAATTTCATATAGAATAAAATACAAATTCCTCATATTGGCATTTAGAGTCCTCCACAATCTGCCTCCAACTTACCTTTCTGGCCCTATCTGCCATTACTTCATTTCACTCATTCTAAGCTATGAATTTCATGATTTTCTAACTTTTCAATAATTATTTACATACATTTCCCACCCCAAACCCTAGGTGGCAAGCTCCTTGAGAAGAGAACCTATGTCTCTGACGTAAAGAGTAGGCACTTAATCTTGCTCATCTGTAAAATGAAGAGGTTGGAATCAAGGGTCTCTAGCATCCCTTTGAGCTTTAAAGCTATGAGCGTAGGCTCTATTCTGCAAAATCCTGCAAAAATAGAGACAATCTGGATAGCTCTCTATCTTTATGAAAGACGAGATAGAAAGGTTCTAGGTAGAGTTAGTTAGCTATCCCTGTACAGGCTAACACATGCATACAATTCCGCAGTAACAAGCCTATGCAGAGTTCACCTTGTAAAAGCTACTTTGGACAGCAGAATCACCAAGGCAAAGTGGCAACCCAGAGAAAATAAACTGCATTCTGTTCCAGCTCTCCAAAATCATGCTTTCCCCCACATCTATTATAGAAAGAGCTGGAAGTGAGCAAATTTATGGCAGTAT
>JAQQSZ010002530.1:0-14731 GCA_028646595.1 Phalanger gymnotis | reverse complement strand
CAAATGAAAAATTGCATCTGAACTCCTACCCAAGCTTCAGAGAGGCAAGTCACATATTCAGCAGTAGACAAGAACTCTTGAAGGTGAACTGCCTTTCAGGATACAATTTCTGGTATTTTTGAAGATACTAGATCATTTTCCCCCCAGAAAAATTGTAGATGATTCTATATTCCAGTCGCAGCTTATTCTTGGACTCAGTGCCCAGACCAAGACTCAAATTGCAGAATGGAATGTCCTTGAGGGCAAGGGATGTTTTTATTTTATTTTTAGATCTGTGATGTATATTGCCTGACAAATACCGAGTATAATAAATTTTTGTTGAATTGAATTTCATTGCACTAAACTGAACTGAATGGTCCTGTATTGAATAATTCCAGGTATGATAGGGCTGGAGGGCTAGCCAGAGTAGGATCCTGTTGGCCTCTTTCAGCAAGGTTCATAGTCACCCCTTCCCCTAAAGACATGACATTATAGAATTTTAATTCCAGAAGGGACCCAACGATCTTAGAGATTCCGGGATTCATATATTCCTAGCTGAATGGAATCTCAGAAGTCATCTAGACCAGGGGAGTCAAATCTGTATGTAAGATTTTCTGCAGGCTGCATAACAACTTAGTTGTAAAATTTTATATTGTCTATTTTAGTGTATTTTTATTTATTTTGTTAAATATTTTCCAATTCTATTTTAATGTGCTTGAGGAGCTTTCAGGATTATCACAGGTCATTTGAAGCGCATGGGTGTTCGACACCTCTGATCTAACCAGACCAACCCCTCATTTTATGGAAGAGATAACTGAGGTAGGGCCTCTTAATTCCAGACCCAATATATCCTTCTACTAGACCACACGTCCCTTTCATTTTATACATGAGGAAAATGACATTAAAAGAGGGGATACCCTTGAGTTTTCACTTCATTTTTTTTAGAAGTTCACTATAACAAACAATTGCCAGAAGGCACTTGGGAGATGAGTAGGGAACTGGGTCATCTAGGCAGATGGTGCACTGGGCTGAGAGTCAGGAAGACTCCTATTCCTGAGTTCAAATGCGGCCTTAGATACTTACTAGCTGTGTGACCCTGGGCAAGTCCTTTTACCCTGTTTGTCTCAGTTTCCTCATTTGTAAACTGGAGAAAGAAATAGCACACCACTCCAGGATCTTTGCCAAGAAAACCCCAAATGGGGTCGCAAAGAGTTGGACACTGTTGAACAACAATAAAAACAGGAAAATGTTTGTCTCTAAATCAATGGGAAATTACTTGAGACTTTTAAATAACCCTCCTTTCTACCCCATTCCCCACCAGTGAAATTCCAGGCCTCTGTTCATCTATCAGGAGAATAGATTTCTGGATCGTTTTTATAAGTAGTGAAAGTATCCACATTCAGACTAGAGAGGAACATATAAAACATTCTCACCCTCATTCAAAAAAATAATATGATATTCTCATTCTAAAGAGAAAACATAAAACCTGTTAACAGAGGATTAAATTTCAGTTTGGCCATTTTAGGCTTAAAGACATTAGTCTAGTTTCAAGGTTTATATTTGGTATTAAATGCAGTATTATATATCTAAAGAGAACAAGCTCTTATGAAGGAGAATGTGGAAATTTTCCTTCCTGAAGTTTAGTGAATTTTCAACAAAGCATTTTCAAAGGGGATAATAAAGTACAAGTTGGAAAAAAAATAGCTTTTAAGTTGTACTAGGAATTTTCCCTATATCTCCCTTCCTTCCTTCCTTCCTTCCTTCCTTCCTTCCTTCCTTCCTTCCTTCCTTCCTTCCTTCCTTCCTTCCTTCCTTCCTTCCTTCCTTCCTTCTTTCCTTCCTTCCTTTTCTCCCTCCTTCCTTGCCCTTCTACCTTCCTCCTTTCTTTCCTACCTTTCTTCCTCCCTCCCTTCCTTCTTTCCTTCCTTCCTTTCTTCCCTCTCCTTTCATCTAACTCTACCACATTTTACAATATATGTTTTGGGAAAACAAAATCCTGTTCACAACTCTTGATTCTTAGGGTCAATACTAGGAACTGGCCCTATGATTGCATTTATAAATGGAAGTCATAAATGAGGAAACTATTTCTCTACTGATGTCTTAAACTAATAGTCTGAATTGCCTAAGTCCCTGGGAGTTTAAATGCCTTGCCCAGGGCCATACGAATCCAGTATGGATCAGTATGAACCTTTATATACTTGGCTCTGAGGCCAGCTCTCTATCAACTGCACCAGACCGCCTCACTCTATAACTTCTTAATATCAATTTTATGCTTTTCAAAAATTTGACTATGGACAATTTAAATTTCAGCATGGTTTGCACTGCCAAACCACAAAAAGGATCTCAGGAATATCCTTGCCTATTTCTCGACAGTTTAATAGACACAGACTAACTGCACCAAAGCAAAGAAGATGTGTATACTAGGATGAAGGTGCAACTCTGATGCCTGGAAGGCAGCTTCTAAGTAGACCATGACAGCCTGAAACACACTGGCTGTGATGAGAGTTAGCATGGAGCTCTTGCTGATGTTTGCCTGTGGAAGCCTCAAACATTCTGTCGATTCTCAGCTTCTATCAGGAAGAAATTTCTGAATTCAATTTATGCCAAACAAACACGAAGATTTTCTTTCGTTCTCTTAAATGCTCATGTCAGAGAATTTATGGTATGATGCATTACTATGAGGATGTGCCAATGAGATCCATCTTTGATTCATTGGGTTTTTTTGGACCCAAACCAAGGACTGTTTAATAACCTGGGCTGCAAGATTTAGGATTCCCAGCTGAACCTGCTTATATTCCTTTCCCTTCCTAGAATCACAGCACCAGAGATTTAGACCTCAAAGAGAGTATAGAGGCTATTGAGTGCAGTCTTCTTTGACAGATGAAGAAACCGAGATGACAGACACTAAAAAAGTAAGCCAAGTCCACACAGTTAGCAATCATCAGAAAAAGAGATTTAAAAATAGTTCCTGCAACTCCAGAGGCTGCACTCCTTGTACTATGCTATGCTGCTTTCTGAAAAGGAATAAAAATACTTGCAACACCTACTTCAAAGGGTTCGATGAGGCTCAAATGAGCTAACATGAATAAAGTACTTTGCCGTCCTAAAGGTGCTACGTAAATGTCATTGCTATTATTTATTATTATTATTAAGGGCAGTTAGGTGGCACAGTGGATAGACTGCTGGGCCTGGACGCAGGAAGACTCATTTTCTTGAGTTCAAATTTGTCCTCAGACACTTACTAGCTTGTATGATCCTGGGCAAGTTACTTAATCCTGTTTGCCTCAGTTTCCTCATCTGTAAAATGATCTTGAGAAGGAAATGAGAAACCGTTCCAGTATCTTTGCCAAGAAAACCCAAATAGGGTCACAAAGGGTTGGACACAACTGAAAAACTACTAAACAAGAGCAAATTATATTATCATTATTATTATCACTCTGTATAATGTATAGCACTACAAACACTTGGGGAACAGGCACAGCTGTGTTTCCTTTGCACATCTGATTATTTAGGACAGCAAAAATGCTGAAGCATGTAAATATATAAGAGAAACGCAGAAGGGGAAGAAGCTTTAAGTGCACTTTAGAAAGGACAAAGAAGAATGAAATTCATTATAAAAAGGTATTAATACAGTATATTCCTTTACAGAGTTTCTCATCAAACACATATCAATTGCCACAGGTATTTGAGTTTCACATATGAAGCTTTAAAGAAAGCCATCAGGTTTAAATGTCCATTATTGTCTTTGTCCTTCATATGTCAAAGTGAGATCAGAGGAGAAGTGTGTGATCTTAAAGTTAGATGGGCAATTCTAGAGGTTATAATTAATTATCATCAGTATTTGATCCTTCAATGCACATGATTATGGAGAAGAATCAATAATGAATTAGGAAGCAGAGGAACTGGATTCAAATCTTGAATTCAAAACTCCTACTGTGACCTATGACCTTGGACAAGTCCTGTATTCTTTCTCTATGCCTCAGTTTCTTCCTATGTAAAGTGATGGAGTCGGACTGGATGACGTTCAAGGTACCTTCAACCTTAAAACTCTTGTCCTATCATTTTAGGCAAATATGACGGGTAGACAAACCAGTCTGACAATCGAAAAGATAGAGTAGGCTACTGCATTTTGTAAAAAATGAGCAATATTTTTAATGACCCCTAAGCTTCTTTCAATAACAAAAAACATCTTAATCTCAACAGTATTCTGCTGGTGCAACATAGTGACAATGCATGGAATAGTCACCAAATAAGACTGCAATGAAAGGAAGAGATGCACGGGGTGGGAGAGACTTAAACAGGCTGGAACATTTTACCAACAACAAATTGCATGCAAGAAGCATCATTAAATATATAATGAAAAAAAATAATTTATTCCAGCATAGCAAAGGAGGGGCAGCTAGGTGACACGATGGATAGAGCACTGGGCTTGGAATCAACTTGTGGTAGCTAAGAACTCAGGGAATGCACATCAATTGGAGAATAGCTGAACAAGCTGTGCTATATGATTGTGATGGAATGCTATTGTGCTATAAGAGATGACAAACACGGTGATTTCAGAAAAACCTAGGAAGACTTACATGAATTGATACAAAGTGAAGTGGGGAGAACCAAAAGAATGTTGTACACAATAACAGCAACACTGAACGATGAAGAACTATGAATGACTTGGTTATTCTAAGCAATACAATAATCCAAGACAATCCCAAAGGACTGATGATGAAAAATGCCATCTCCAGAGGAAGAACTGATATTGTCTGAATACAGAGTGAAGCATACTAGATTTTTTCTTTCTTCCTTCCTTTCTTCCTTGTTCAAGTCTTTTTGCACAAAATGACAAATAATGGAAATGTTTGACATGATGTGCATATATAACCTATATCAGATTGCTTACCATCTCTAGAAGGGGGAAGGAAAGGAGGGAAAGATAGAATATAGAACTCAAAACTTAAAAAAGCAATGTTAAACATTCTTTATACATGTAATGAGGATATAAATAAAATATTATTTGAAAAAATATGTGCCCAGTTAACAAAGAATATTTGAGTCTGGGTCTTCCTCACTCTAGATTCTATCCTACACAGCACCTAGGGGTAACTTGATAACCAGGACGATGGTGATGAGCCAACTGCACCTTCTCAAGGATGATAAAATGAGGGGTTTTCATCAGTTAGTTATGAATGTTGACAGAACACCCAGAGGTTATAGGACATTCTCTTGGTGACTCTGAATAAACATACATTTTACAGGAAATGACTTTAGAGACAAAGAAAAAAGGGTATAATGTGGAGCCATGAAGCATTTATAAGACTGGGCAATTTGTCAAAAGTCACTACAATTAGAATTCCTAATGTGCTTTAGTAAAAATCTATATAGCATCCCATGTAAAAGTGAATTTACATTCCTTCTGCCAAGGGCAATGTCACTTTCCCTGAACCATGGATATTCAAACAGAAATGATACTCAGGTTCCTTGGAGGGCTGATCCTTCAGCGATCACAGAGGGAGCTGCTAAATGTGTCATACCTTACAAGAGCTGTTTAATGTGTCCCTATAAATGTCTCACAGGTCAGTAAACTGAGGCACCTGATGGTAAGGTGATTTACCCTTCACTGTTCATAATTATGCACAATTATTGACTCTCTCTCTGGAGTATTTTGTCCTGAGAGTTCATTCAGGAGGGGGCTGGAAGCACTGGCCTTGTTTATTTTTTCATTAATTGATGAATGAAGGAAACAATAAAAATAAAAGCTTTCAAAGAAACAAGACTGACTGCTTCAGCCCAGTCTCTCAAGATTTCCTTCCACACAAATTCCAGTCCTGGAGGGAAAAGCCACATGTCAATGAGGATGTGACCTACCACCAATGACCTATAAGCACAAAGGCTGGAGGTTTCCCTTTGGTCTGACCTATTTTTGGATCACTGAAACAGTAAGAACAAATTAGCCCTCAATTCTATCTCCCTCTCTCCCTCCCGAACCCCCGCTGCAATAAGAGGCAGAGACAGGTAGAGTGAGACACGGAGAGAGAAAGGCAGACATACAGACACAAAAATAGAGACAGAGACACACAGAGCCAGAGAGGAAGAGGAGACAGAATGAGAGACGTAAAGCCAGACAAACAAAGAGCAAGAGAAACAGAGTCACTGAGACAGTACAGTGACAGAAGAAAAAGAGGAACCGAGAGAGGTAGAGAATGATTCAGAGATAAAGGGAGACAGAGCTAAAGAGATATACAGACAGAGACAAAGATACAGATTGGATGAGAACCAGAGAGACAAACAGAAAGTGAACATCTAACCTCTTGCTTTCTCCTGCTGCCCTTGAAAAACAAACCCTGTAATTCCCGGGTCTTTCTGCATTAAATTTTCTCAGATGTAACAGCTAGCATTCCATGCATTAAAAGAACATACGATTTTGAGCTAGAAGGTGCCTTAGAGATCAATTCAAGACTCTGCCTTTGAGAGGAGAGGAAACTGTATCCCATTGTGGTCAAGAGCCTAGCAGGTAAGTGGCACAGTGGAGAGAGCTCCAGGCCTGAAATTAGAAGTTGTCATTGTTGTGAATGACTCTTCATGAACTCATGGACCATAGCATGCCAGCCATTTCTATCCTACACTATTTTCTGAAGTCTATCCAAGTTCATGTTCGTTGTTTCCAAGACACTAACTATCCATCTCATCCTCCTGCCATCTCCCACCCCTTTATTCCTACAACATCAGGGTCTTTTCCAATGAATCCTATCTTCTCATCATGTGACCAAAAGATCTAAGCTTTAGCTTTGGTATTTGACTTTCCAGTGAAAATTCTGAATTAATTTCTTTAAGTAGTGACTCATTTGATCTCCTTGCTGTTCAAGGGACTCTCCAAAGCCTCCAATGCCACAATTTAAAACCACAGATTCTGCAGCATTCAGCTTTCCTTACAGTACAACACTCACAGTCATGAACTGCTACTGGAAAAACCATAGCTTTGACTGTATAGACCTTTTTTGGAAAGATATTTCTGCTTTTTGGTGTGCTTTCCAGATTTGCCATAACTTTCCTTCCAAGGAGCAAATGTCTTTCAATTTCATGGCTGCAGCCACCGTCTGCGGTGATCTTGGAGGTCAAGGATATAAAATATCATGGGACCAGATGTCATGATTTAGATTTTTGATGTTAAGCTTCAAGCCAACATTTACAGTCTCCTCTTCCACCCTCTTCAGGAGGCTTCTTAATTCCTCTTCACTTTCTGTCATCAAAGTGGTATCATCTGCCTATCATGTTGTTGATATTTTTGCAGGCAACCTTGATTCCAGATTTTGATTCATCCAGTCTGGCATTTCACATGGTGTACTCAGCATGTAAGTTAAATAAATTAAAATGACAATATATGGCCTCTTTTTCCAAACTTAACTCAGTTGTTCCATGTTTATTTCTAACTGTTGTTTTTTAATCCACATACAAGATCCTCAGGAGACAAACTGATCTGGTACTCCTATCTCTTTGTCAGCTTGCCACATTTTGTCATGATCCATACAATCACAGACTTTAGTGAAGTCAAAAAGAAGTAGTTTAAGTTTTTCGCTAGAACTCCCTTGTTTTCTTTATAATCCAGTGAACTTTGGCAATTTGGCCTCTAGTTCCTCTGCCTCTTTGAAAACCAGCCTGCTTTTCAGGTAATTCTTGGTTCACATATTGTTGAAGCCGAGCTTGAAGAATTTTTCCCTTTTCTCCCCTTTTTAGTAGTATTCTTTTCCCCAATTACATGTCAAGACAATTTCTAGCATCCATTTTTACAAGATTTTGAGTTCCAAATTTTTATTCCTCCTTTCCCTTCAGTCTTCCTAAAATGATAGGCAATTTGATATAGTTTATATGTGTGCTATCGTGTGAAGTATTGTTCCATATTGGTCACATTTGTGAAATAAGAAACATCAAAACGAAGAAAAAAAACCTAAAATAAAGTAAGTGAAAAAAATATGCTTTAATCTGCATTGAGAATCTATCAATTCTTTATCTGGATGTGGATAGCACTTTTCTTTGTGAGTCTTGTTAACTGAGAAGAGCTGAGTCAATCACAGTCGATCATCACACAATGTTGCTGATACTGTGCACAACATTTTCCTAGTTCTGCTCATTTCACTTTGCATCATTTTATACAAGTCTTTCCAGGATTTTCTGAAATCTGATTGTTCTTCATTTCTTACTGCACAATAGTTTTCCATTAAATTCATATACCACAGCTTGTTCAGCCATTCCCAAATGGATAGCTTAAAGAATCTGTGTGAAACAAATACAATTGTTCAGTAATTTCAAATCCAGCTTCAGACACTTGCTAGCTATATGACCCTGGGCAAGTCACTTAATACTGTTTGCCCTAGTTTCTTCATCTGTGAAATGAGCTGGAGAAGGAAATGACAAACCACTCCAGTATCTTCCCCAAGAAAACCTCAAATGGGGGCCATGAAGAGTTCAACACTACTGAATGATGATTGAACAGCAAGAACAAAGTCATACATAGTGGAAATAGAATAGGTAGGATTGCAACCCAGTTCCTCTGACTTCAAATCTAGTGTTTGCAAACTTAGTATTCTTTACCCACTTATTTATTGTACTATAAGATGTTTTAATTACCATATGAATGAATAGGTTTTGGCAAAAACAAAAACAAAATAAAACAAAAAGCATTATTTAATTATAAATAGATACTATCCTATAAAAAGTGGCCAAAATTACATCAATATTCCAAGGATCTATGATTTCAACAACCCCCATTATTCCTGGTGTGGAAATTCCTTCCATCTATACAGACTGGGAGGAGTTTATAATTGCATGAGTCTTGGGGTCACAGACTTTAAAGCTGGAGGAGACCCCAAAGGCCATATTGTTCAATACACTCCCTTCCCCACTTACAGAGTCTCACAAAATTACCTGAGCTATATAGCAGATAAGTAATTTATCCAAAGTAATATAGCTAGAAAGTGTCTGATGTAGAATTTGAACCCAGGTATTCCTGACTCCAAGTCCAACATTTTATTCAGAATCACGATTCCTCTTAAATATACTATGGTTGTCAACAGATGCAATCTACTGTAAAACTTCTAGAGTAAAAAGAGAGTAGAGTAAAATGCTGATTTCACTATGTCACCACTTGTTCAGAACCCTCCAGTCACTATTTTTTTCTACACTTCTTAGGAGATAAATTCCTAATTCCTCTAGCTGATGTTCAAGGCTTTCCCTAATGTGGCCTCATCCTAACTATATGATATTTTCACCTTCCTTACCAGTGGCAACCAACTGCAAAGTACATCATACACACACACATACACACATGCACACAAATGAAATAAGAAAGACTTAAAAATTAATGTCATACAGCATCAAACATGCAATTGCCTATAGTATTATAATTAAAAATCTCATTTTTACAATGCTTTACAAATTGAAGGGTGCTTTGTCCATCCGCAGTATCTTTATTAAGTAGGTAATATGGACTTTATTTTCACCACTAAAGGAAACTAAAGCTCAGAAAACTTGAATGACTTGACTACGGTCAAACAACTGCTCAGTTTCAGAGGCAGAATCTGAACCCTGGTTTCTCCTGTATCTAAGCCCATTTCTTTCCCCTATACCAGGGTCCTTAACTATAATAATCCTTTTACCCCTGGATGAGGGTCACTCTAACACCATAATGTCCCATTCACTTTCTTATTCTGATTGACAATTGTTATGAGATCTCTAGTATTTTCAGGATTCACTTATTGAAGATTCTGCATACATATTACATTACCAATGCTAATGTTCCCATCTAAATATTAAGATATGCAGTAGCATGCAATCAATTTCTTTTTCTGTTCTCTCTCTTTTTTTTTCTTTAATGGAGTTAAGGAAACTCCATTTTAGAGCTCAGGCAAAGTTCAGTCTTCAGTTCTACTTCTGGGTTAAGTTTCATGTCAGATCCTATTTAGAATGCCCACTCATCCATGTCTATCTCCTTCTCTGGTTCTGAAATATGGAACAACTCTACATATATTTACATACTTCCTGTCTGTTTATACAGCATGTCTTTTCCAGTGGCTACAGGCTCATGCCAATAGAATAAGTGGAATCAAACGAGGCTCGAAGAAGAGCCTAGAATCTGAGGATAAGGTCAGGAAATGTCATTCTCTGAATGGAGGATAACAAGAATTCACATACGATAGATGAAATTAGCCTCGTGCCCAAATCTTCCTAGAATAGTCCACCCCTAAGAGATGAGTCGTAAATGTGGTCCTGATGAGATTATAGCATCCCTTAAAATGCCATGTGAAATGTAGCTGATGGAAGATAAGGAGTCATCTTGGAAATTGTAAGGAGGAAATATCTTAAGGAGGGAAGCTTTTCAGTCCTGATAAGGCATGCTGCGAAAGGGGGAGGTAGAGAGTTATAAAGGCTTATTATTGTTTGTCTAGAGTGGACAGAAGGAATGAGGGGGAGGAGCAGTGGGACAAGAAGAGGGAAGGGAGGAGAGAATGTGAGACTGCTGGTCTTCGTGGCCTATATCCTCATGGTTGAGAAGGCTCAATCAATCAATCACTAAATATTATTTAAGGTCTACTATATACCCAGTATTGTACTAGGCACTAGAGACAGAAAGACAAAAGATTAACAGTCCCTGTTCTTAAGGCCTTATATTTTATTGGGGGATATAACATACAGGTAGGTACATATATAATCTATCATTTTTTGAGTTATTCTATGACACCTTTAAATTAGGAGTAATCCCAAAGGATTACTAGAGGAAATGTGGCACAGTGCATAAAGAAACAGCCTGAGACACAAGACCTAGATTTGAGAGTTGCATCTGATCCATTCTGGTTGTTACCCTCCACAAGTTACATGTGCTTAGAAAATATCTAAGATTACACATTTCAGAGAAGGTGTTGACTAGCCTTGATAGAGAGAGTTTCCTCATCTGGGAATTCCATATGTCAGTGAAATCACAGATCCGGTCTCTATCTTCATACAAAAAAATGCAGACTAAATGCTAGCGATTCTTAAAATCATCCAACTCCTTTCAATTTTCTTTCCCCCAAATAACTTTTTGGTATTGAATGGTTTGCCCAAATAAACTTCCTATTAAGATTTTTCACTGTAGTTTTTTTTTTTAAAGCTGTTTGGTTTGGTGATCATTGCCTTATGATCTGGGCTGGTCTAAGTCAATGAAAGGCCAGGAGAACAACTTGGAATTAAGTCACTCAAGCCAGTTCTTGAATAGGAAAAGCTGATGACTAGATCCCAAGGTATGGTCTGAGAGGCCCATGAAGAACAGAGCTGCCTCTCCAACAAAAAGGCTTTCTTGATTGGAAGCTACTGTATGAATTATGAAACCATCTATTTGCTTCACTAGCCCTCCCAGTCCTTTTCTTTGCAAATCATTCTAACAAAAAAAAGAGCGTTTAAGTAAGAATTTATTTGGTTTCTATGCCCCAGAGAGGTCTCTTGGGGAAAGCCCTGACACTGGCATATTCAATATGGCCCTTGTTAATTAGCACACACAGTGCAGACTTTCTGGCAAATTCAATCATTTCTCTGTTGGAAGGTGCTGTTGGTTCCATGGATTCCTTAAAAGGCAGAGTTCACTACCTTCAGTTCCAAGGAGATGGGTGAAGATATGAAGGTAAAGTGAGTTAGACATAGCCATTCTATTAATATTGAAGATCTACATAATCTAATTTAAAAAAAAAATACAAACCAAACAACTCTCCTCAGACCAAACTCCAAAACTTTTAGCACTGAGATTATTTTCATTTTGCATTGTATATTTTTGTTATGCACATCATTATTTACATGTTGTGTACTCCACTAGAACGTGAGCTCGCTCCTTGAGAGTGCTTTTCTCTTTGTATCCCCAGAGCATAGTACAGTTCTTGACACAAATGTTTTCTGACAATGAGGTAATGTGCTTTAGCGGACAGACAACTGGATTTACAGACAGGAAGATCTGGCATTGATTTCTACCTGACCCTCTATATGTGAACATAATCAAGACATTCGGCTTTCCTTTATTGGCTTTTGTTACCTCATCTGTAAAATCTGGAGGCTGGAAGTCATGACTTCTGTGGGCCCATCCAGTCCTATGATCCAATGAAATTGGCAGAAATAGGCAGAAGTTGTAAAGAAGGAAATTCGGGGTTGCGATGAGGGGAAACAAACCTAACAATCAATATTCCCCCAAGTGAGACGTGCTGCCTTGGGAAACAGTGAATGTCCACTTACTCATTAGAGATCTTAGAGCAAAGGCTGGGAGGCCATGGGTCAGGTAGGTTGTTCAGGTATCATTTGGAGTAGAGGGCCATAGAGATCCCTTCCATTTCTGAGATGCTATGAGTATTAGAGAAGTAAACATAGGAGAGAGCATCTCCAAAGGGTGTATGACCATTCACAAGATGTTACTGAGGGCATTCTCAGGCACATAGAGGTGGGAACAGGTAGCTTTTGAAGACCTTTCCAGAATTCAGATTCTATGATTTTCTGAATTGTAATGAAGCAACATTTCACGTCAAGATATTTGAAATTATTAAGGATGGCAATTATTCAAATGACTCTCTCTATAAAATATATTATTAAGGTTGATGACTCTGGGTATGAGAGCTGATATTTTATTATCAAATTTGAAACTCACAGCAGCCCTAGGGGGTAGATAGGAAACTTGTTAGTTGGATGTCATAGAAAAAGCACTAGGTTTGGAAGCAGAAGATTCAGCTTCAAATTCCAGTTCAGACACTTTTTTTGTTGAGGATGGGGTTACTTTAATATCCTCTGCTTTACTTTTCTCATCTGTAAAATGGAGGCTAATGACACTGGAATGACTCATTTTACAGACTCATTTTGAAGGAAGAACTTCTGAAAGAGTTAAAGGAAAAGGAAGCTGTTAAAACGGGGAGGGGGATTGGTCTATAATATATGATCTCTTAAGTCTCTTCCTACTAAAAGATCCTATAATCCCCATTTTACAAATGTTAAAATTGAATATCAGAGAGACCAGGAGATTTTCCCAAAGTCACACAGCGCAGTCACAGCTCACAACCAAGGATATTGAACATAACTCTAGCTTTCTTTCCATTTTATCATACTGCTTCCCTTAACCCAGAATCACAGAATTTTGGAGTTAGAAGGGACCTAGTCTACTCGACACCTGGATTTAAAAAAATTCTCTGCACAATATACTTAAATATTACCCTAGGATGATAAAACCTAGAGCTAGCTGGGTCTTTAGAGGCTATCTACTTCAACCTTCCCATTTTAGAGATGTGGAAACTGAGGCCCAGGGAAAGGAAGGTGCACGTCCAAGGTCACATAGCTAAAGAGCAGCAGAGCTGGGATTTGAATCCAGGTCTGAGGCTTCAAATTCAGCACCCCAAGTTCAGCTCTTTTCCCACTGCACCCCACCTTCAGATCCCTTTCCACAGCACGATTTAGCCTCAATTACTCATCTAAATACTGCTTAAAGGTGACCTGAAAATTCCCATTCCAGTTTTTGGATGACTTCACCCATTTGCTTATTTTTCTTGATGTCAGGTTTAAATCTACCCGTGTAACAACTGCCCATTACTTGTAGTTCTGTTCTCTGAATCCGAATGGAAAAAAACTGAATCCTCTTTTATGAGATCGACCTTCAGACACCTGAAGATACTAACATATACCCTTTAATTCTTCTTCTCTATGACTTAAACACTCCTAAGTCCCTCATATTAACCCTCATATGGCAGGCCTTTCACCATCCTGGCTGTTATCTTAAACAGGTCCATATGTCATTCTTTGTATTTGTGTCCCCAGTGCCATGCACACAGTAGGCACTTAATAAATAATTATTCACTGATTTATACTGAATTCACAATTAAGTAGAGAAGCAGCTGGTACAGGTCTGTATCAGGTACCATGCTAGGCACAGGGAATGCAAAAACCACTCCTGCCATCTGCTAGGGCATGGTGGGAATGGAGGGGTAGTGGATGAGGCAAAATTGCTAACATTATAAAAATGCAAACTGTTCACACAAAGTCCAAATGAGGACTACTAGCTAGGTCACATTTAAGCAAATTCTGTATAATGCTGGTTTCGTAAAGCATTTTGTAATAACTTTAGTCCTGAGCCTGAGGGCCTGGAGTCAGCCCCTGCTGTAACACAAATGGGAAATATCATAGTCAAGGCAACTTGCTTTGGGGAATCACTGGAGAGACAATGCCTTGACTGTGTTTCAGAACTTATAACTGTGAGGCTCTGGGCTCATGGAAACCACTAGCTATGTATGGCAAGATGATTCATGGTCTGACCACATAGCTCAGAAACCATCAAAATGAATGACAAATGCATTCATGTTTCCAGGCATGCTTTCTTAACCTTGGAGATCACAAATATCTCAACTGAGTTTTTTTTCCCCATCATGCCTTCAAGGAGCCCCTTGCAACTATTGTCCCTAGTAGGAACCAAACACACACTTTGTACTCCCTTCAAAATGGCAAGAATGTATCAAAGTCAATTCAGAGACTCAGGGGATGAGAGAGAAGCAGATCTCTCCATACACCGCTATAACTGGGATGAGGCAATCAGGACATTGCCCAAGGTCATCCACATTTAGAGAGTCCTGAGAGCACGCGTACTCCTCAGGAGTTTGGAAAGAATTGTCACAAAGTCCCCTATCGGGACCATTATTACCCAGCGGTGTTTGTTTTTCTTGTTCCATCCACCCGAATGAATCTGTTAATGGAGTCAGTTTGAGGGGCTATCCCA
>JAQQSZ010002529.1:0-14731 GCA_028646595.1 Phalanger gymnotis | reverse complement strand
GAAGAGGGGAGAGAATTTGGAACTCAAAGTTTTAAAAAATAGATGTTCAAAAACAAAAACAAAAAAATTTTTGCATGCAACTAGAAAATAAGATACACAGGCAATGGGGCGTAGAAATTTATCTTGTCCTACAAGAAAGGAAGTGATTGATGAAAATAGCCCACATAATGTAAATAAAAGAATATATAGCCTATCCACAAGAAAGAATTCAAAATATAACATACTTGGACACATCCTAGAGAAACTCCAATGTTACAAGGATGAGAAAAAATACTTCAATCTTTCAAAAGAAGTGTAGAAATCACTTAATTACGATTGATAATTATGATCATAGTGGACTTTTGGGATAGACAATTAAGGATCACAGTAATCAGAATGTCATATTTACAAAATCAAAAACTATGGGCCATGAACCCAGAACTAGAACTATCTACCCAGCAAAACTCAGCATGATCTATGAAGACAAGAAATGGATACATGGGTGAAGAGACTTGACCACAGCCTCTGGGATGAGGGGGAGGGCCGCGGATGGAGAAGCTCAACCACACTCAGTCAGTCCCTGGGCTGAGGCTGGGAGTGGGGTGGGAAAGTGTGCAGAGAATCTGAGGATAGTTTGGGCATGTGGCTGGCACTCATGCCAGGGACGAGATCTAACGGGAGCTGCCCCTGCAGCTGGATACGGAGTCCCTGCCTTTTTTCTTTCTCTCTTCCTTTCCATAAACTCCTTTTTGGGGGGCATTGAGGCACACCGTGCCACCCTGGCACATGGGCTGTGCACACTGGTCTGGCCCACATGGGGCAAGGCCTGCCCGAAGGGCACTGTTATTTTGCTAATTGTATCTGGTGGTGGTGGGGGCTGGGGGTCCTCTGTCTTTGTCTCAGCTTTGATTTCCTCTGCATGCCCGTCTTCCACCCCCAGTTCAAGAGGGAGTTCACCCAGGAACCTGCCAAGACCTATCCTGGGCCCCACACACGGTCTGACCTGCTGCTGTCTGGACGGGACTGGAATACATTGATTGTGAGAAAGCTATCACCATGGATCCTCCCTGATTCCAAAGTAGAGAAGATAAGAAGGAATTCTGAGGAGGCCATGTTGCAGGAGTTGAATTTTGGGGCATACCTGGGGTTTCCAGCTTTCCTATTACCTCTCACTCAAGAAGATAACACTAACTTGGCCAGAGTCCTGACCAATCACATTCAGACAGGCCATCATTCTTCCATGTTCTGGATGCAGGTGCCGTTGGTGGCAGCAGAAGACCTTCGGGATGATGTCATTGGGAATGAACCTCTTACACGAACAGAGGCATACACTGGAGAGGAGAGGACATAGATGTGGTGGCATAACTTTCGTACCCTGTGTGACTACAGCAAAAGGACTGCAGTAGCTATTGAAGTTGGTGCTGACCTCCCATCCAATTGTATTATTGACCGATGGCTTGAGGAGCCAATCAAAGCAGCCATCCTTCCCACCAGCATCTTCCTGACCAATAAGAAGCGATTTCCTGTCCTTTCTAAAGTACATCAAACATTGATCTTCCAACTCCTCAAGTTGGAAGTGCAGTTCATCATTACTGGTGCCAATCATCACTCGGAAAAGGAATTCTGCACCTACCTGCAGTATTTGGAATACCTGAGCCAGAACCATCCACCACCCAATGCCTATGAACTCTTTGCCAAGGGCTATGAGGACTATCTCCAGCCACCACTCCAGCCACTGATGGACAATCTGGAGTCACAAACTTATGAAGTGTTTGAGAAGGATCCCATCAAATACTCTCAGTACCAGCAGGCTATCTACAGATGTCTGTTGGACCGTGTACCAGAAGAGGATAAAGACACCAATGTGCAGGTGCTGATGGTGCTACATGCAGGCTGAGGTCCCCTGGTGAATGCTTCCCTCCGGGCTGCCAAGCAAGCTGATCGGAGGGTGAAGCTGTATGCTGTAGAGAAGAACCCCAATGCCATGGTTGCCCTAGAGAACTGGCAGTTTGAAGAGTGGGGCAGCCAGGTGATAGTAGTATCATCAGACATGCAGGAACAGGTGGCACCTGAGAAGGCGGACATCATTGTTAGTGAACTCCTAGGCTCCTTTGCAGATAATGAATTATCACCCGAATGCCTGGATGGAGCCCAGCACTTCCTAAAAGATGATGGAGTGAGCATCCCAGGGGAGTATACTTCTTTCCTAACCCCCATCTCCTCTTCTAAGCTGTACAACGAAGTCCAGGTATGTCGAGAAAAGGACCGTGACCCCTGAGGCCCAGTTTGAGATGCCTTATGTAGTTCAACTGCACGACTTTCACTAGCTGGCTGAACCCCAGCCTCGCTTTACCTTTACCCATCCCAGCCAAGATCCTGTGATTGACAACAACTGCTACCGAACATTGGAATTTCCTGTAGAGGTGAACACTGTCCTGCATGGGTTTGCAGGCTACTTTGAGACTGTGCTTTATCAAGACATCACTCTGAGTATCGATCCAGAGACCCACTCTCCTGGAATGTTCTCCTGGTTTCCTACTCTCTTTCCTATGAAGCAGCCCATCACTGTGCATGAAGGGCAGACTATCTGTGTTTGATTCTGGCAATGCAGCAATGCCAAGAAGGTGTGGTATGAATGGGCAGTGACAGCACCTATCTGCTCAGCTATTCATAACCCTACTGGTCACTCCTATACCATAGGCCTCTAGTGCTGCCTGCTAGTGCCCAAAGCCTAGGAACCAATTCCCAGTTCCCCTATAGCACTGAAAGAACCAGTAATTACTCCCTAGGGCAGGATCACCGTTGCCATCCATCAGATCAGGGTATTCTCATCTGCTTTTCTTGTCTTATATAAAGGCAGGTTAAAGGGAAGAGCTAATTAGAGTGCCCCTGTCCCATTCTGTGATAAAAGATCCTGGGCTAGGAAATACTCTGCAGAATGTGAAGCCACAGGGACGGCATAGCTTCCAGGGCTTCCTGGAGCATACCCTGAGAACACTGGACTGAGTGATTTTTCAACCCTGCCCAACTCTGTGTTCCTCTTGGTTCTTCTGTGTCAAAGGAAATACAAAGCAAAGCAAAGTTATAGCCCTTCCTGCCCCCCCCCCCCCAAATGGATACATGAGAAGAGGACTTTGAAAAGTTGGCAGAGAGACATAATACATTTTAATTAAATATTTGAACTATAAATAATAAAATAAAAAAGGCTCCCAGTCAAAAAGAGAAGTACTTTAAAAAGCTAATATAATACTGCTAACAAAAAGTAAAAATCTTTGTCTCATTGTAATGGCTAAACTTTTAGGAAGAGGTGGGGGAAGGGGGGTGACAAGAAAGAGAAGGGAAACAATAATTCCTAAAATAAAAATTCCATCTTTCATAAAGGACAAGTCCAAACAAAGTTTCCTACATCACTATTAATATGAAATAGACAGATTTTTTTCAGAGTGATCCTAAGTCTGGATAAATAACAGATTAAACAAGAATAACAAAGTGTATGTTCTCTCTAAATAGAATAACTGAAAAAAGACAAATTTAACAATTATAACCCCAAAATGCAGAAGAGTAACAAAACATTTTTTTAAAAAAAGAATCAAATAATATGTTCCATAAACAAAACACATTTAATCAAGAAAGTTCTAAATAGATTCAAAATTTAAAATGAGTCTAAATTTTACCATCTTACTGCCAAAACAAATCACATGAAGAATTCTAAAGATATTAGACAAAGCTGAACTCAAACCAGAAAGGATTAAAAGAGATAAAGAACATTATATAATGAGCATATTCAAAATAACTGGCTTACTATGTGCCAACACTGTGCTAAGAGTTTTACAATTATTATCTTATTTGACCTCATGGCAGCCCTGGGAGGTAGTGCTGTTATTACTCTCATCTTACAGTTGAGGAAACTGAGGCAAACAGAGATTAAGTGATTTGCCCAATATCACATAGCTTGTGAGTGTCTGAGGCTGGATTTGAACTCAGGACTTCCTGACTCTAGTCTCAGAGGTCTAGCCACTGCTTCACCTAGTGTATTATGAAGGCAGAATTTATGATTTCAAAGAGAATCATATATATGTCTGAACAGTTCAGAACTGCAGGATATAAGGAATTCTCTAAGTAGAAGGCAGAAGAATTAAAGCATTTATTCAGGCTCCAAAGTAACAGACCCACGAACCAGCCTCCCCATTTTGATATTTTGATCAAAAGCTTCCAGGCCCAATAAGTCTGCCTCACAAGAGTAACCAGGAGGCCACAGAAAAACATGTTGGTATTCAACCAAATCATATTCATGCTTACCCTCTCCGGTAAGAAGATTACCCACTGGCCTCAAGTCCTTGCTCAGCACAGCACTCCTTGGTCCACACACGGGTCAGGTCAGCTCTGCTTCGGCTTCGGCTTATCTTTAGCTTCAGCTGTAGCTGTCTCTGGCTCCAACAGAAAATCAATCTTCAAGCTGTCTGCTCTCCTCTTATAGAGTTTTTGATGTCATCAAGCGTCATCTGAATGCCAAGAGCTTATTGGTTCTTGAGCTGGCCCCTCCCCTTAGGACCTTGGGAGGTTCACATCCACATAGATTAGGTTAACACCTAATAGGGCATGGCTCTGGAGTTAACACTTCCCCTTAGCCAGCCCCACCTTGGGCCCCACCTCAGTCATCAATCCACACCCACATAGGTTCCACACTTAATAAGGCTTTGGGCCTGGGGCTTAGCACCTAGTAAGGCTTAATGAAATACACTGAGTTACTCAAAGAAAAACAAGGCCATTTTGATTACCAATACACTCGGCTACCTCTGTTTTATGCTAAAAAGAGTATATCAGTCTTAAAAATATATTTACCTAACACCTCTGTGGCAAAATTAGCAAAAGAAAACCTTGCAACTTTACAAAAAGAAACAGTTTTCAAAATAGCAGATTTTAGTACTCCATTATCAGTACCTGAAAAATACAATGGGAGAAAAAGAAAAATAATAACTAAAGTATAAAATTCTCAAACTAGCCAATCAAAAGGTGGTAAACCTAAAAAAAAAAAAAACTAGTTTCAGGAAGGAATCAGAGAGGCCAATAAAGAGACATTGGCCCAGATGGATTCACAAGAGAATGCTAAAAAATTATGAAAAATAAGCAACCTCTATATTATAAGAAGTGTTTTGGAACACAGAAAAATATGATAGGTTATCCAGCTCTTTCTATCAAGTAAATATAGGGCTAATCCTTAAGGAAAAGACAAAACTGAGAAATGAAAATAATAAATCAATACTGTTATTGAAAATCAATACAAAAATTCTAAGTAAAACACTCACAAAGAGAACATAGCAGTACACCAAAAATGATTATCCATTATGATCAAATAGGCTTATTGGTTACTGGGAAAACAATAAATTAAATATCATCGAGAGGAAAAATAAAGACTCCGTGATCATATCATTAGATGTGAAGAATATTTTCAATTAAATAAACATACATTTAAGTAAAAAATTTAAAATATAGAAATAGAAGGATCTTTCCATAATGTAATGAAAAATATAGCTTTGAAACTATGAGTTAATGTTGCATACTATTAAGATATTCTAAATATATTCCCATACGATCAAGTGTTAAGTAGAGATGTCCATTTTTATTTAATATAGTTTTAGAAATCCTAATCCAGGATTGGATTGGAGAATGTGTGGTGATGGGGCAATGGAGGCCATCCCATGGCACTAAGACTGCATGATGGCTAGTTATGGTGACACATGGAGCTGATCCGGTACCTTGGCCAATTCTAACAACGTATGTACTCTGACTCAAGGCTAAAACTGTACATGATATTCTATAGTCCACTAAATAGAGAACTCAATCTGTACATTTCTTAGTCAGATCAGTTCTACGTTTGGGGATTTCCAGGGTCTGTGAGAGTGATGGGCTAACAGCATTTAAATGTCAGTAAATGTTGGTTATGCATTGTTCCCTTGGCTTATTGATTTTATGCTAAAAAAAAAAAAACTGTGTGGTCTCCTCTGCTTCAGTGGAGATCTGACTCCCTTTCCTCAGATCCCCAGGGTTATGATGGGGCTACCCAAGATTGGGTAGCAATCAATGACACTTAGTGCTTAGGGAGATATAAAAAGGACCCACCCAAAGACAACTACAATACTGACTGAAATCAAGCAAGAATTGAACAGATAGAGAAATATTTCCTGTTCATGATCAGGTTAAGCAAATATAGCAAAAATGGTTGTACTTCCCAAGCTAACTCATAAATTTAATCCAATATAAATCAAAATGCCGATCATTTATTTTATAGAATTAAAGTCATTAAAAGTGACAAAAGAATAAATATCAGAAAGAATTATGGAAAAGAAAACTGGCAAAGTGAGAATAGCATACCCCAGATATCAAAATGCTATAAAGCAATAATTATAAAATGTCTAGTGCTGGAAAAAGAATAGAGAAATAGGTCAAGGAAGAGAATAAAGAAACCAGAAATAGAACTCAAAAAAATATAATAAAAGGTTAGTGTTTGATGAACCCACACAATATCATGAAACAAAATCAATAATAAAAGTTAATAAAAATTTCTGGGGAAACAGGATAACTATATGGTGAGAAATTAGTTTGAATCCATACCTCCCAACATACAAAATAAACTTTAAATAGATCAAAGATATAAACATGTTTTTAAGTCATTTTAAAATACTGAGGTAAAAAAAGAATAGCATATTTATCAAAACCATGGAAATCAGGGACATTTGTTTAACAGTCAAACAAATGGAAGAACTCACTGGCAACAAACTAGATATATTTGATTATACAAAAATCAAGAATTTTGTGCAGGAAAAAAAGCAGTATCTTTACAATTAAAAGAAAAGAAACATTATTTACTGGCATACAATCCTTACATGGAAGCAGCCCTCCCTCCAGCCTTTTCCACCTGAGAATTGCCCCGTTACAATTGAAAATCGATATTTGAAGAAAATGTGTCACATAATAGTCTGAAAATTAGAATCTACAAAGAACTAAAAATGAATATAAGACTAATACTACATACTTCCCAATGAAGCAGCTGTCAAAAGAAATGAAAAATTTGTGAAAGAAGAAATTAAACTGCTAATAATCATGTGAAAAAAATGTTCAAAGTCCCTGTTAATCAAAATGATGTTAAGATACCACCTTATACCAAATAGAATGTCAAGTATCACAACCCAGTGTTGTCAGGGCTTTTAGAAGACAGGCTTTCTAATATATTATTGATGGGCCCGTAGACTAGTGCAAACATTTTGGAAAGCAACAAACATATCAATATGCAACATGAATCACAAAACTCATCATACCTTTCAAACCAGCAATTTCATTGCTGAGACTTTTTCAAAAAAAAAAAACATCAAAAAGAAAAAAGGATCTATCTGTACCAAAAATATTCATAGCTTTTTTATTTGAATGGCAAAAATAAAAAAAAAAACTGGAAACAACTTATACTGCCATCAATGGTTGGATAAATAATATGGTATGTTAAGGGTGTATAATGGAATGGTGCCCTAAAAAAGGGAAATATGAGTTATACAATGAAATATAAAAAGGCCTACATGAGGTGATGTGAGTAAAACCAATACAACCAACATTAAAGGTTAGGGAAGGAAGGGGAAAGAAGGAAGGGGGGAGGCTCTAGGTTCAATTGCATTTGTTTTGTTTATCTTATAGTTTATTTATAACTATGGCTTCCAATTTTATAATGAAAAATTAATCTCATTTAATCAAAATATTATATTTCTAAAACCTTTGGATAAAGACATTCATCCCCTAATTTAAATATACAAAAGTATGATATGATAAGGGGCAGCATTTTCAACTGTTTTAAGTAAGCTGAAAATGTGCTTTCCAAGATTTGGAAGAACATTTTTTTTTTGAGGGACATTTGAGGGGCAAGGATCGATGCTTCTGAAAAATGTTTTTTTGTGTATTTTTCTACTCTCATGACTTCCTCTCTTTTTTTTACTTCTTTTTTTTTACTTATTTACTTTATTTACTTATTTACATATTACTTTTTTTTTTAACTTATTTCTCACACTTTCACAATATGGCTTCCAAACTTACCATTTACCAATTGAAACTGTCCTCTCCAAAGTTACCAATGATATCTTAATAGCCAAATCTGACAGTCTTTTTCACATTCCTCATTTTTTTTAACTTTAGAAAAATTCTTTTGGCAGCTCCATGGGCTTTGTTTGTGCACCTTAGTTCTCAACCACATAATAAAACCTTTGACTATGTCTTCACTAGATCATTATCAGAAAATTTTAGTAAGCACCTATCCGCAAATGTGCTAGGTGCTATATCAAATAAACAGTTCCATCTTTTCGCTCTGGAAATTTACAATTCATGACAGGGAAGGAGGCAGAGAATTTAAGAAACAAATTGCATTCTATTTCAGAAACTATATAAATGCCAGGGGGTAAACTAGAAAATTGGAGAGGGTTTAGAGTTTGGGAGAAAAGGCAGTTATCAAAGAAGAGCATAGAATTAGAATGATAAGCACTATTATTTTACATTATTTTCTTATCTGGTCAGGGTTTTCAAGACCCAGAGACAGAAACTGACATTCATCTGGTCTAACTACTGGGTTTCTTGCCAATACTAATCTACTAGAGAAAGGATGCTAGGGATACATATGCTCTGATCAGCTCAATACCATCTGGACCTCAGCATTGGCTCTGGTTCTAACAAATGAAGCTGCACAGCCTGACCCAGAATTTCATTGTTTGATTAAGAGTGATTGAGAGTTGTTATGGTCACTGGGGTTTTGTCCTCCGGAGGACAAAGGCAGAGCCTTTTACAAATGCACCAGTCTTGGGTAAACTAGCCCCCAGTCACCAAGCCTAAACCAATCAGGAATATCTCAAATAAGGATAAACCCAGGGTTGGTCCAACTCTTGATCAGCATCTAATGAACTCAGCAATTATTCAACCTATTTCTGTCTATTTGTTCCTACTCCTCCCCT
Organism: Phalanger gymnotis; assembly: GCA_028646595.1. NCBI lineage: Eukaryota > Metazoa > Chordata > Mammalia > Diprotodontia > Phalangeridae > Phalanger > Phalanger gymnotis. Next base: position 5,771 of record JAQQSZ010002529.1, on the reverse strand, counting down.
GGGGAGGAAGAAGCCCAGTCTGACCCAGACATTATCACATACAGAAAAAGCTATGTATCTATTCAGTTTGGCATATTGGCGGGTTTTTTTTGATTCATCCCAAACAAAACTTTAGTCTATTGTAAATTTGACACATTCTAACAGAGGTCTGATCAAGAAGCTTCTGATGACTGAAACAGAATTAACCAAATGAATAAAATCTTTTCCTGAAAAGAAGAAAGCTTCACAAATCCCTGAGAAATGACAGCTATTTTTTTTTCAGTTTAATCATCATGCTAGAGGTATTTCTGGAAAGCAATTACGTAATTGGAAAATATCAGGATTAGCAACCACTCCCATTCCTACCTAACCTAGGTTCTTATCATAATCAATAGCCAATAAACATTTATTAACCACCTACTGTGCACCAGGCATTTGCTAAGTTGTGGTTGTTGCTGTTGTCATTGTTTGGTGGAATCTAACTCTTTGTGGGATACTGGGGTGCTTTGCCATTCCCTTCTCGAGCTCATTTTACAGATGAGGAAACTGAGGCAAACAGGATTAAGTGACTTGCACAGGGTCGTACAGCTAGTGTCTGAGGCTAGGCTTGAATTCTATCCACTGTGCCATCTAGCTGCCCTAAGTGCTAGAGATACAAATACAAAAAAAAATGAGATAGTCCTTGCTTTCATGGAGTTTACAATCTAACAGAGTAGGACAACACATAAAAGAAAGATAAAAAACTAGGGAAGGTATCCTGGGCAGGGCAGGATAGTCAAAGAAGGTAGTCAAAGGTAGTCAAAACTGCATAAAAGTCCTCAATAATCAAACTCACACTATTTACCCAAATATTTCCTACTAGATTCTCACTCGTCAGACTTACCTACCTCTTCATGTGTATTTTCATCTCCACACTCTGATTCATTCACAGAAATTTCCTATTAATTTAAATCCTAAGGTCACTGTTTAAGTGACCTTAAGTTTAAGTTTATTCTTAGCAAGAATTTCCCTGGCCCATGCTTTGCCTCTCCTCCTGCAGGAGATGCTATCCTTGCCATGCTTGTCCTATCCTTATCCTTTCTTTAGGGCACATATCATCCTTCTACACAAAGTCATTCCTGATTTTCACCTCAACCTGACACTGACTAAATTGTCAGTGCACTCTCCCTCCTGAAATTACTTCATAATCCCTCTTTACTTCTCCATGTTCTTACTGCAGCTCCCCAGTAAGAATGAAGGCATCTTGAACACAAAGACTGTTTTATTTTTGTCTTTCCCAGTGACTTCACATACTAGGTACTTAATAAATAAGTTGAGTTGAATTGGATACCCAGCGACTCCTATAAAGTCAGACATATGGTTTATTTAAGCGACAAAAATGTAAATTGGAAGATGCTTCTGGATCACTTAGCTAAAAGAATTAAGTCAGTTCCTGAATCATTCCCTCCACAAACCCTAATTCCTTAATCATCACCCACCCAGTCCCTACACAGAAATCTCTGCCAATCAAAAGTAATTTCTATAGGTTGAAAGCATAATTGTAAAAAGTAGAAGCCTTCAAAATTTGGAGAGCAACATAAATGGGTAAAAACTTCTAATACTAACTTGTCCTTCCTTGTAAGTTTCCTAAATTGTACAAGGTTAGTTCCTTCATCTCATGAACCTACAGAGGCTAAATTCTACCCTACTCTAGATACCTTTGGATTGGCACTTTATCACTAGCTCATCTAAACCTGATTAGCCCAAGAATAAATAAATCGACGAGCATAGGAAACCACCTTAAAAACTTTTAGCAGCCTCAAATAAACCAAAACATCTGCTACTGTGATGATTTTAAAGGATAATATTGTTATAACTTCATTTATGCAGATTGCACTTAATTAGCAACTTGAACAATATAGAATGCAGTCAAGAACCAGGAAGTAAACACAAATGTATGTCTGAGCAGTTAAAATAATTGCATAAAATTCAAGGTAATTTATGCTTAGTGCAGTGCCTCCAGCACTTAGCACAGTGTCTGGCACATAGTAGGCCCTTAATAAATGTTCATTGATTGATTATTGGATTTACTCTAAGTGGAGCCCTTTAGGCAATGCTTCTTTTAGGCACCAATATGACAATCTTTTTTCCAACCCCACAACAATTGATAAGACTGATGAGAGAGGTTATGGAAGGGAGACATCCTGATGACAGGAATAACAGTAACTTAGATGTGTTTGGTGCTTCTAAGTTTACAAAGTACTTTTTCCACAACAGCCCTGTAGGTCATATAAATGTGATTACCCTCATCTAATACATAAGGAAAGAGGGCTGGGGAGCCCTGGGATTTAGGGATACTCTGAATAACCTTCTTGAAACCAATGCAGCCTCCCATGGTGTTGTACCAGGGACCAGTGCTTGAAACCAAGGAACTATGGATAAGTGTCTACACAAAAACAAAAACTGAAAGACCACTGAGAGAATTGTGGGAATCGAGTGTACAACATTGACTCCATGGTGTGACTCAATTCTGGAAACTAGCTCAGCTACCCTTTCTATTCAGTTATAAGTCTAGTCTGATTTCTGTCTTGTGAGAAAACTTTATTTAATTATGAGAATTGTGAAAAAACTTTATTGTACTATTTGAACCTAACCCTGCATGGCCCAGGAGCTGGAATACATCTACCTGCTGCCTAGAGACCCTTAACTAAGGACCTAGATTATGCTGACCAGAAAGCCAGTCAGATCCTACGACTAATGCAAAGAGTTTTCTCATAGTTATACATCTCAAGAAACACATATATCTTCTCTGAAAACTGGCCCTGTGCTTGTCAATCAATTACAATTTCCTTGTTCCTTTGATTGAATACAGACATTTGGGGGAGAGGGAGGGGACACCTCTTTTTCTGATTTCAGGGAACTGCACCTCTCCCAATTTATAAAGTCCCTGATCTTTCCTCCAATTAGAAATCAGATTACTTAATCTTGTATCCTAGTTTATATCCTGTTAATTGTTTTCTTTTAATGCGTAAAAATCTGTCTCCCCCTATATTCAGGTTCCAGCATAAAGCTGAGAAGACCTCGTCCCAATTTGTTATGCAATTGGCATGTATTGCTTAATAAATTTATATGCTTAGAAGCTCAAATCATTGTTTCTGCAGTTATTTCAGATTTTACCTGTCAAACCATCATGACCAGAGATCTGGGTACAGCCTCAGTGGAGGCTTGAAACAAATAGAATTCAGGGTTAGGCTGTTTCAAGGACCACAATCTGAAGCAGCTGGCAAACAGCTGTGAGGATCAGAGAGGACCAGAATGACCAGGATGAGCAGAAGACCCAGAAGAGAGATAGAAGCTAGAGATAACAACAGTGGGTAGGATTTGGAACCAAAGCTAAGTCCAGCTCCAGGCTCCATGATGAGGCTACTATTTCAGATCTGGAAAGGGGTAGAAGGTAGGACCTTACCCCAAGCCAGAAATGACAAGGCAGCAACTTCCAGGCTACAGAAGGAGCAGAACCTAGCCCCAGGAGAACATTTTTCCAAAGTGTGCCTAGCAAACACATCTGTGAATGTAATGAACTTACCAATTATATTGAGAAAAGTGGCAAAATGGTTTGAAAAGAAGAATCCAACAATGAGTTGTTTATAAGAAACACAAGTGAAACAAAGGTTCAGCCAGTATGAGATGAAAGACTGGACTAGAAATGTTTATGCCTCAGATTAATTTTTTTTTTGCCTCAGATTAATTTTAAAAAGCAGGGGAGGCAATCATGACCTCAAAGAAGGCAACAATAAAAATAGACATGGTTAAAAGAGATAAAACAAAGAAACTACATTTTGCTGAAAGGCATCATAATAATTAAATAATATCAGTACTAAATATATATGAGTAGGCTGACATACATATTATCTAAATGCATACAGGAAAAGTCATCTGAACTACATGGAAAATTAAAAAGCAAAACAATTATTGTTAGGGTCCTTGTTATGCTCTCTTAGACTCTGACAAACCTACCAAAATGATAAACAAGAAATGAGTTAAAAAATATTAACAGAATTTTTTTTAACATTAAACATGATAGAATTCCTACAACTACTGAATGGAGATCATAAAGTGTATACATATATCTCAGCTTTTTATACTATCTTCAAAAAACTGACTATATGCCAAGAATAAAAAAACTCATAAATAAATTTGGGGGGGGGAGGGAACAGACAGTAACACATCCTTTACTGATCAAAACACAGCAAAAGATTATAATCAATAAATACAACTTAAACAAAGGATCCAGTCTTAACTGGAAACTAAATAACAGAATACTAAAAAAAACATAAGTCAAAGAACAAATCATAGAAGCAATAAAAAACATACTAAATGAGACAACATACCAAAATTTCGGGGATTCATACAAAACAGTCTTTAGAAGAAATTTTAGATTTCTGAATACATTCATCCAGAAAAAAGAAAAGCAAGAGATTAGTGAATTGAACTTTCAACCAAAAAAAAACTAGAAAAGCAACAAATCAAAAATCCCAAATAAACATTCTGAAAATAAGAAAATAAAAATTTTAAAATGAATTAAATGAAATTAGATTTTACAAGAGATTAATAAAATAGACCAATGATTAATTTCCTCAAAAAAGAGAAAACTCAGATCTCTGTAACAAAAATTAAGAAGAGGAAATTTTTAAAAACTATTTTATAACATTATATGCCAAAAAAACTGATAAAGAGAAATAGACAAATAATCATTTTTAAAAATTAAATACCCAGATTTAAAGGAGAGAGTTCAAATAATCCAATCTTAGGAAAAGACATTGAACAAGCCATAAATAAATTTAACAGCCTTAGATGGATTGACAAGTGAATTTTATTGAAAGAATAACTAGCTCCAATATTGCATATGTTTTTGTGAATTCAGAAGGGAAAAAAAAGCACTCTACCAGATTCCTTGTATGAAACAGTTATGGTCCTGATACCTAAACTGGGGAAAGAAAACAGAAAAAGAAAGTATAGACTAATATATTTAATGAATAATGAAGAAAAGATATTGAATAAAATACAAGAGACTACATTTGAAATATTTCATTGTAATCTAATTAGACTTATACCAAAATTATAAGACTAGTTTAAAATTATGAAAATTACAAACATAATAGAACATTCAAATTAAAAAAATTAAAATCGCATGATTATCTCAATAGATGCTGAAAAGCTTTTGACAAAATACAATATTTGTGTATGTTAAAATAACAGAAGGCCGTGAGGTGGCACAGTGTGTCAAGAATATCAAAGGAAATAATATACGCAAGTAGGAATGAAGAATATCTAGCAGTATCGGATTTCAAAATACACTGTAAAGTAGTAATGATGAAAATAATTTGATATTAGTAAAAAACAGAAAAGTTGATCAATGCAAAATAGAATAACTAAATGAAATCCAGGAGCAACTGAATATAGTAGCTTAGTCTTCAGTAAACCTAAGGACACCAACTATGGGGGTAATAACTGCTGATTTGTTGGGACTGGTTGGGTTTTTTTTTAACTTTTATTTCTTTTTTTTAATTCAACATTTATTTTCTCTCCCACTTAACTCCCCCCTCTCAAAAAAAAACCAAAAGCAAAAACAATGTAATATGCAAAGTCAAGCAAAATAAATTTCCATATTGACTACGTCCAAAAATGGGAGTTTCATTCATCATGACTAATGTCTCTCTCCTCGAAATCTGGAGGTGGGTGGTATGCTTCTTCATCGATCCTCTAGAATTATAGCTGATCATTAATCAGAGTTCTTAAGTCTTTCTTTTTTT
>JAQQSZ010002528.1:0-14731 GCA_028646595.1 Phalanger gymnotis | reverse complement strand
AAAAAAGCTACACTATATTCAGGATAAATTTGAAATAATCAACAGAAGGAAGGTAGGAGAATTGAGGGAGATAGGAAAAGGCTTCCTGTAGAAGGTGAGATTTTTAGCTGTGTCTTGAAGGAAGTCAGAGAAGCCAGGCACGGGAGACAGCCAGTAAAAATGCCCAGTTGGGAGGTGGAAAGTTGTGTATAAGGACAGCAAGGAGGCCAGTGTCACTGGATCACAGAGCATGTAGAGGGAGGGAGAAGTGTGTAAGGTGTAAGAAGATTGTAAATGTGTAAGTGAAGGCCAACTTATAAAGGGCTTTTGATGCCAAACAGGATTTTATATTTGATCCTGCAGGGGTAATATGGTCAGATCTGTGTTGTACAAAGACCACTGTGACAGTATAGTAGAAGATAGACTAGAGTTGGAAGATACTTGTGTCAAAGAGACCAACCAGAGGACTATGACAGAAGTGTAAGAGTGAGGCATCGAGCACCTGTAGCAACATACTGGCAGTGGAGAAAAGAGGGCATATACAAGAGATATTTCCAAAGTAAAATGGATAGTCCTTGGCAACGGGGGTGGGGGGTGGGGAGGTTCACAAAGTTAAAACTATTTTCATAGTATTACTGAGACATTATATGATGGGGTATAGGCTCTGGGAACCCCCTGGAACTCTCCTTCAATCTTCCCAGTTGATCTGGGTTGGCCTGAGGCCATAAGCTTTGCAGTATCAGTAAGCCCAACTCTTTTTGACCCTTAACCTACCCTAGCCCTCCCTTGTCTGTTACCTCCTGATTGCCTCTTCCCACCCTTGGTTCTATTCAAATGTCTAAATCCAAATAAATTACTCTCAGTAAATTAACCTAGCCTGTTATCTGCAGGTAGCCTTCAGTTACTTCCCACTCATAATCCTATTCTCTTGGTTCCTGGAGTCTGACCTCTAGTCGTCCCAGTCTGGTCAACATCCTCTTTAGACCCCTCCTCCAATCAGCCCAGACTTCTTGGCTGTCCTGGATCCCTCCCACAGTCTTTCTGTATAGAAGATCCATCTTGCCTCCATGAAGGTGCTCAGATTCAATCTACCCCAGATTCAGTGTGCCCAGCTGGCATTACTGATTCCTATGCTCAGGTTCCTTAAGAGTCTACATACGGTGAATCTTTAATAAACTTTGTTTTACTTTGGCTGAAAGAAGGCTTGGGTTGAATTCATTCGGACAGGACCCAACATGTAGGTATTTTGGGGTCTTGAGCACCCCTAAACCTCAACATGTAGATGTAAACTACATGAACAAAAACTTTTTAGGGAGTCCTCAATAATTTTTAAGAGTATGAAGAAGTACCAAGACAAAAAAGTTTGAGATCTGCAGCCTGCCTTATATCACTGAAAAATCATAAGTCCAAATTCTTTCCAAGACTCCCTTTTTATCAGGTATTTACTAATTTATAAGCAATAACTTATGACATCACATAAAACTTGGTACAGAGCCTGTCCAGGGAAGTACCCCTGAGACAATCTTTGTCTTCTTTACAATTAGTCTCTTTGAGAGGTGATAGATACAATATCTCTAGACTGTATTTTCTTTCATTCCTTCACAAATACGAATCATGTATCCATATGTGGGTGAAGATTTTGTTGCAGCTTAAGCAAAATAATGAAAGAGAATTCCATCTTGTATTCATAATATTGTTCCTGCTAATAACAGCTGTCGCTAAAGATGCTGGATATATTATTCGATATTTTGTTTTTTTATATTCCACCTTTTGTACCTCAGCTTAGTAGAGAGGCAAAACTTAATAGATTTCTTTCTTCCTCAGGTTTTAGATAAGCGCTTTTCTTACAGTTTTTGTTCTAGGCTGTGGCTGTCGGATTTGGGTTGCCGGCTACCAAAAGAAAAAAAAGCCAGACTCCCATATCTTTTTATGCAAAGAAGAAAGAAAAGGAGAAAAATGAGCTGAAGAAACAATATATACCTCAAAATAAATGCATGATTTAAGGAAGCAAAAATTAATTTCAGTTCAACAAGCATTACCTTCCCACCATTGGAAACACTGGACTAGGAGCTAGGAATACAAGGGCAGTTCCTCTCCTTAAAAAATTTGCACCTTGCTTTAGACTAGTGTGTTGGTAAGCAAAATGGGCTCTTAGCACTTAGTTGGCCTTTGTTTTCTTTGAGTAATTCAGTGTATTTCATTGAGCCTTACTAGGTGCTAAAGCCCCAGGCCCAAACCCCTATTAGGTGTGGAACCTAGGTGGATGTGGATTGGTGACTGGGGTGGGGCCCAAGGTGGGGCTGGCTAAGGGGAGGTGCTAACTCCAGAGGCATGCCCATCTTGAGTCTTACTAAGTGCTAAACCCCAGGCTCTAATCCCTATTAGGTGTTAACCTAACCTAAGTGGATGTGAACCTCCCAGGGTCCTAAGGGGAGGGGCTAACTCAAGAGCCAACCGTAGCAGCCTAAGTTCTGATCATTCAGATGACGATGTCTGAAACCCTATAAGAAGAGAAGACAGCCATTTGCACATGGCTCTCACTCGTGGTGCTAAGGCCGAGACTCCAGGCAGCAGTAGCTAGGAGCCCTCCAGCTTGTAACCCGGATGCTGAGACTTTGTTAAACTCTAGTAACTGTGTATTGGGATTTGAATCAGAAAAGGTCTGTCTGTCGATGTTTGCACTTTGTTTATATTTTGCTCTGAAGTTCAGTGTGCTGGTCTTTTTCCCTGAACTAAGTGAATGATATTTGTATGCTGAATTAAAGTAAGCTTGTCAACCCCTTTAAGCTTGCTTTCCTTATTTAAGCAGATCAAAAGAATCTGTGCTTTTGCAGTGTGTTGGCAGCTTTCTGGGTGCTGGTTGTGGGTGGATCTTTCACCCCCACAACAGCGGCTAGCAGGATTGTTGAAACAACTAGGCTTGGGAGATTTGCAGATGAAAGGGAAGATTAAAAGGCCTTTAGTTCAGCACTCCTATACCTATAGAGTAACCAAAATAGCTTGAATTTAATAGGTGCTCCAAGCACTTTATTTACCACAGCTCTACTTAGCAAACTTAATTAATGGTTCCTTCCTAAGTACCTACAAACAGATTCAAGTCTTCTTTATCCTAAATTCTTCCCTTATCTATCCATCCTGCTAACTTGCTCATCTTAGTTTCTTGACCTCCCGTTCAAACACAGCTTAGACCTCACCATTCTCAACAAACTCCCCTACTTCCTCAAAATTTTAAAATAACATTTCTCCCCCTTCTCCCTTAAATTCAGCCTGGACAGTCCCTTTTGGGGGCCACATTCTTTGTTCCTCATTGCCTCAGGGTATTTTCTCTCCCTATGTTCCCTCCCTTTTTCCCTTTAGAAGCCTATGCAGTCCATCTATACCTGCCCATCCTCATTCTTATTGCCGGCCTTTACTGATCTCTCGGTCTTTGCTAGGTGGCACCCTGGGAAGTGACAGGCCTAGAGTCAGGGAGACATCTTGCTGAGTTCGAATCTGGCTTCAGATACTTAGTAGCTGTGTGACCCTGGGAAAGTCACTTAACCTCATTTGCCTCAGTTTCCTCATCTGTAAAATGAGCTGGAAAAGAAAATGTCAAATCACTCTGGTATCTTTGTGTCTTTGCCAAGAAAACCCTAAACGGGGTCACAAAGAGTTGGATATAACTGAACAACAACAACAAGGTCATTGCTAACTTCTTCATTTATTTTGCTAAAGTTGATGGTTCGTCTTTTATTGTGCCATTCTTTCTCATCATCCCTGAAGACTCGGGTATACATGGGGAAGGACCTGTCTAATAACCTCTTTACACAATTCATCACCACTTTCAATTCCTTCTATTCAATTATTGACTTCTAAGCTCATTCTACTTAATGACTGTTAAAGCTTTTCACCTTTCTTCAAGGACAGAATCATACACTACTCTCTCACAGCAGATGGATTTGATCTAATGACAATAAGGAGACAACATATTATAACTTGTGGGGTGCAGCTGAATGCTTTCATCAGCAAAAGAGAAAAAGGTTTAGCCTTCGCCAAGAAGATCCAGGCCATCTTCTTGTCACTCAGCCCTCCTTCATTCGTCAGATCTTCTCAGCATTGTCACCTATCATCTCTTCCTTTCTTCTGATCTCAGAAGAGGAGATTTTGTTAATCCTCATACTCTATCCCTTTGCCTCCATGCTCCTGCCTTTTCTAGGACCTCACTTCTGCAGTCATTCCCTCTGTTTGATGTATCTTCAGTTTTCTCCCTACTGGTTCCTTCCTGTCTGCCAACAAACATACTTGAGTCTCTTCAATTCTAAAGAATTGTTCTTTTGACCACTCTGCCCCATCTGTTACATCACTCTCCTCTCCTTTACTGCTAAACTTCTTGAAAAAAGTCGTTGATGCCAGGTGTCACCAGGCACCACTTTGTCACCACATGTTCTATCCTCAGCCTCAATCATTTGAACTTTTACCTCCAGAACACTTCTGAAACTGCTGTTCCAAGGTCACCTCTGACTTTCTAGTCAAATTCACCAGGTTGTTGTTTTTTTAACTCATAGGATAAATGAAGGAATGAAAATGAAAAAGAATATCTATGAAATGGTTGCTACATGCTAAGAGCTGTGCTAAGCATTGGGGGTACAGATACAAAATCTAGGCTGTCCCCTGCTCACAGAATTCACATTTCTCATTGGGGAAGATTACATTTATAGGGATAAATTTAGTTCTGTGGTAGATAGCAAAGCCCACAGGTTCCTAGGGCTTAGCGGCAGGGCAGATTGTAAGGCTCAATGATCCTCCATCTTACTGGAATTACTTTAGTTAGTGACTCCCTGCTTATTGGTGCTGCCCGAGTGACCACCTCAACCCAATAGTAGCACCAGCCACCCAGCAAAACCTTCCTATTATCTTCTCCATCACTTCTCATTTCGAATCATTTACCAAGTCCCAGTAGTTTTACCTCAGATTATCTTTTGCATGTATCCCTTCTAGCATAGGACCTCATCATCACCTCCCCTGGACTGTCACATTAACTTAACTTCCCACTCCTCTTTCCAACCCCATCGTTCATTACCAAACCTAGGTCTGGTGAGGTCACTTCTCTGCTCAGAAATCTTTAGCAGCTTCTTAATGCCCATCAACTAGCGTTCTTACCACCTTGGTTGACGTTCAAGGCCTATCAGAATGAGGTGGGTGCTAAGGTATGTCCCAGCATTGTCTCATATTATGACCTTCTGTATACTCAAGTCCTCAGGCAAACTTTCCCTCTCCAGAATACACCCATTTCCCTCCTACTTTCATGTTGTTCATGCTTTCCTCTGTTCCTGGAATGTCCTCCCTCACCTTCCTCATCTTTTGAATTTCTACCCATTCTTTAAAAGCCTAACTCATATTCTTCTACCTCCATGAAGTATTTTCTGATCCCCATCCCTCTTCCTGTCACACAGCACTTTGAACCACTTTGATGCATTTACCATATAATATTTTGTATTACATGTATGTCTGATCCCTAGACTATAAGATCTATACTACAAATGCAGGCATGATGTCTTATCTAAATGTTTTATCCACCCTTCTGCCTTGTACAATATCCTGTACACAGGAAGTACATAATAAATATTTGTCGAATTTACTTAACAACCACATAAAGTAGGTTCTTGCCATTTTTAAAATGAGGAAACTTAGATTCACTAAATTGTGAAACATTTGGCTAGTACTATGTCAGTGCCAGCACTTAAACCAAAGTCTTCTGACTCCCAAGAAGTTTAGATCCCAGGGTCATACTGCAGAAAGGAAAAAAAGATAAATCTTGGATATTGCATGTGTGGGGGCAGGGGGCTCGGGACGGGGTCTAGCAATTTACTGCTAATGCAATACTTTGAGTCCTAACCTTAAATCTTATCACTATGCTGTTCCTAAGTAAAAATTTCTAGGCTTCTGGCTACTCATTACTTGTTGAAATCATCTTGCCGTTTCAGATTTGACAGAAATGGAGTCACACGGAAGTCAAAATAAACTCTTGTGAAACCCTGAGCAGCTATTTTTCTTCTTGCCTTTTCAGGTGTGGGCAGCCCAACAGTCCCCAAAGATTGGCCTGGATTTGGCTTCTGATGCTAGAAAAATGGCTAGAATGGGACAGGGTAAGGATCTTCTTTACAATTGAAATTAACCTCTGAGGTGGAGATTGAGAATGAGCCGCCCTTAGTAGTGGAATCCTCTTGTTTTCTATTGTTGGTGATTTCTTTTCATCTGAGATTTGCCAAAGTTTATATAACAGTGCTTCTTTGAATAGAGTTTCTTACAGGCTGTGTGAGTGTGGACAACTGTTGAATACTAGGATGGATATGAAAGAGAAGAGAGAAAAAAGGTCCTAATATTAATAATAAAGTTAAGCTACAATCAGTTGTTGATTATATATGGTAGTGGGCCAATATGTAAATAATCGAAGTCCAGAAATATTTTTTAAACCTCATTGTAATACATATGGCTTAGATGCAACTTCACTCACACTCACACACGCACACACACATGCATGCACGCACATGCATAATTCAAAGAATATTAACCCTATTAAGGGTACAAATAGGATTTTTAAAAATTTAATTATTAGAACATTTTTTCTTCCCTTTAGAGACAGTTTACATACTAAATCAGTCAAAACATTTCTTAGCATTACTCTGAGGCAATATTGATTAGTGTTTGTTAGCTTTTACTTAAATTACTGTATACATAAAAAGTTTTTTGTAAGCTTGCATTTATGTACCAAGTCTTCTCATCAGACCATTTCTTTCTTCATTCCAAATTGCTTTTTATTCTGTTTTTATTGTCACCAGAGACCAAATCTTTTCAGCAGAGATACCAAAAAGCAATGAAGAGGGCCAACTTAAATTGACCTCTTATTCTTTGCCATCTTCTTGGAGAAGGTACCAATGCACAACATGATGACCAAAATCAAGCAAGAAAAGGGAGGCACAAGAAGCAGAGTACCTGTATGAGCAGTGATTTTAGGACTTTTTTTAGACTTATGGAAGGAGTTTGAAATAAAATGTTTAACAGTTTCTGAAGAGGAAAAGTTTATTGTTCCCAATTGGGGATCTTTCTGTCTTAAACGTTGAATTTCTTGAGCCAAGTGAACTTTCCCTTCTCATTTGCTTGCTTTACAAATGCTTGCTAAACTGGATCAGGAGTTTTCCTGCACCCCGGGGGATTTCATTATCCCCAGTCACCTTGCCCGGTCCTTTTCTTTCATTTTCACTGCACAGGCTGAGCATAGCTTTTGTCTTGGTTTTTCCAGGCTTAAAGTAAATAGTTTTGCCCCTTAAAACCACAGTAACTCTGTTTTTTAAAACAACTTTAAAGATGTGATGAGTCCTTTGGGAGCTGATTAAACTTAACCTAAAATCCACATGGAACCTGCAACATTAACCTCTGACTTTCCTTCTCAAGGTGCTTCAAAACCAGACAAAAATGTCTTGCTTTCTTTTAGACTGCTTGCTATGGTCCCTTTTCTAAACCTCCTAACTTCTGCTAAAAGTTTCCTTTCTGATTTTCAGATTAGTGTGTAACTTTCTTCTCCTTTTCTTTGTTCCATTTTTGCTTTTCTCCCTTTCATTTTGTTGTGATTTTTCTAGATATTATTTTCAGGGTGGGTCTTGTACTCAAGATGGTTGGCATCTGTGTTTTAGAAAAACTAAATAATTTCTTGACTGTTGAAGAAAACTATGAATATGAAATCTGTTTATGAATCTGTGGATAATGATTGTCAAATGATGAATAAAATAAATGTTAGTCGGCTTGGCTTTAGAATTCTAAATGGAAGCCCTAACCTGTTCCTTTCAATTAAGAATATGCTGTCTGGGTAACTCAATCATTTCTCACAGACCCCAGCAGCTATACAAGCTGAATTCTCTTCCTTCAACTATCATAGTCCTTTCTCACTTTACTCTCTCCTGAAAAGACCTTGATACACAAATTAATGAAAATGTCATAGCAATATAAGAAATTATCTCATCAAAAATATTAATGGAAACAATACATAAGTTTAGCAGATTTGCAGGACATAAAATCAATCTACCAATATCATCTGCATTCTTATTCACTAGTTATAAAGATCAAGAGGGAATAAAACAGAAATCTCATTTATGATGAAAGGAAGCCCATGATGTACATAGGAATTCACCTACCTAGAATTCTTAAGATCCCTGTATAAGGGCTATAAAACTAGAGTGACCAAAATAGAGGAGGACCTAAATATTTGGAGGGACATTTGGTATTAATAAGATAGGTTAAATTAATATAGTAAAAATTATAAATTGCCCATATAAAAAGTTTGAAAAACTGGAATAGTTATCTCATTTGTAAAAAGAGGGTAAATATTTTCCACACCACAAATAGAAGGGATTATTAGGGACAAATATATATGCTTGACTACATTAAAATAATGAAAGATAATACATTAGGGGAAATATTTATAGCAAATGGGATGGATAAAAAACGTGACATTTTATGGAGTCTGAATGCAGATTGAGGCACATTTTATGCTCGCCTTTTTTCCCCTTTTTTTTCTCTTTTGTTTTGGTCTTTGTTTTTTTGTTTTTTTTTTGGGGGGGTGGTTTGTTTCTTCTCTCTCATGATTCATTCCATTGGACATAATTCCTCTTTATAACTTGACTATTTGTATCCTAGAACATAGGGGTGGAGTGTGTTGGTAAGGCAAAATGGGCTACTTAGAATGGGCTCTTTAGCACTTTAGGAGTTTGGCTTTTGTTTACTTTGAGTGAAAGTACTCTCAGCTGTTAAGTGCTAAGCCCCAGGCCCAAAGCCCTATCAGGTGTGAAACCTATGTGGGTGTAGATTAATGACTTAAGAAGGGCCAACTTGGGAACCAATGGTCTCTGGTCGTTGAGGCGGGGCTTGAGAATGCCAGAGCCTCGGGCTGCGAGGAAAAGCAAGCCAAGCGGAGGCAGGAAGCTGCAGAAGCAGGAAGCTGCAGAAGCAGAGCTGACCCATGTGTAGACCCAGGAGTGCGAGCAAGGACTTGAGGCCAGTAAATATGATTTGGCTAAATACTATCTTGTTTTTCCATGGCCTCCTGGTTACTCTTGTGAGGCAGGCTTTCTGGGCCTGGAGTCTTTTTGTCAAGATGTCGGAATGGGGAGGCTGGTTCGCAGATCTGCCGCGGTGGGGCCTAAATAAATGTTTTGTTGTGTTCTACTTAGAGAATCTCTCATACCTTGCGATTTCGAACCATTCAAACATATACATGATTATATTTGAGATTATAAATTCGGCCTTCCTACTACACTATTGTGTAAATAATTTCAATGTGAAGTTATATGTAGAAGACATATCAGATTCCGTGCCATCTTGGGGAGGGAACGGGGGGAAGAAAATCTGGAACTCAAAGATATGTGGAACTGAGTGTTGTAAACTGAAAATAAAAAATCTTAATTATAAAAAACTTGACATTTTAAATATCTAGGGAGCTGTTCATAATGTCCTATGGTAACTTTCATTCCACGGTGGGTAAATGACCAAGGGATAAGAATAAGATCATTTTCAGAAGAAAAAAAACTTGTTAATAATCACTTCAAAAACCTTCAACTTCACTAATAATCAAAGAGATGTGTATAAAAATTACTTTGAAGTACCACTTCACACCCAGTAAACTTGTGAAAATAATGAAAGGTGGTGGACCTTAGTATTGGTAGGGCTGTGGAGGAAAAGGCCATACTTGAGCAGTATGCAGTAAAAACTACAGCAATAATCATCCCCTTTGACCAAGCAAGTTTATTTTTGGAACTTGGAGGTACCGAAATTTTTAAAAAAATAAAAATTTACCTATTCCAAGATTATCATAGAAGTTCGAAATGTAGTTGTAATAAACATGAAGTAACCTAACTGTCCAAAAGTAGGAAGGTGATTAAATAATTTGTATTAAATTAATGAGATGAAATGCCATTTATTCAACAAACATTTAAATTTAATGTCGTTGAGACTGACAAGTACGAAGAATAGAAAGAAATTGCTTTGCAACAAATTTTTCTGGCCAAGATCTAATATCTAATATATATAAGAAACTCATTCAAATATTTAAGCCATTCCCCAATAGAGAAATGGTGAAAGGATAGGAGCAGGCAATTCTCAAAGAAATAAATTCAAGCTATCAAAATCCTTGTGAAAAACTGCTCCCAATTAATACTAAAAATGCAAATTAAAACAACTCTGAAGATCCACCTTGTACCTCTCAGATTGGCAAAGTTGACAAATAATAAAAATAACAATTGTTGAAGGGATTGCCAAGAATATAATGCACACTGTGCATTATAGGTAGACTTGTAAATTGGTTCATCCATTCTGGAAAGCAATTTAGAATTATTCTCCAAATATGACTTAAACTGTGCATATATCCTTTTATTCAGTGATAGCCTCTATTTAAGCCTATACCCCAAAGACATCAAAGAAAGAGGAAAGGAACCCACATGTTCAAAAATATTCATTTGGGGAACAGTTGAACAAATTGTGGTAATGAATGTAATGGAATATTATTGCACCATAAAGAATAATGAAAGGGATGGTTTCAGACACATCTGGGAAGATTTGAAGCAGCTAATACAGGGTGAAGTGAGCAGAATTTAGAGAATGCTTTGTATAGTAACAACATCATAAAGAAAAATAATTTTGGAAATCATTAAGATTAAGAACTCTGATTGATGCAGTGACAAAAACCAAGATTCCAAATGACCAGTGATGACATTCTACCTACCTCCTGACAGAGAGATGATAAACCTAGTGCAGAATTAAATGTTCATTTTCAGATGTGTCCAATGTGGAGATTTGGTTTGCTTGACTATGCATATCTGATTAAAGGTTTTTTTTCCTTTCTTTCATGGGGGAGGGGTGGAGTGATGCCAAAGTGGGGGGGGAAATAGTGATGGGGTTACCAGAATGAAAGAAAAAGAAAAATAATAAAAGAAGGTACTTGTAGCACTTTTAAAAGATGCAGAGGAGAGAATAAAATTTCAGTGGGAAACAGATAAGCAAGACAGTTTTGAAAATATGTTGAATTAATTATATACTTAAAAATTAAAGTAAATTGGTCATAATAGAAACTTACGGCTTCATGTACTATTTTTTGTTCTTTGCATATGCAAATGGTCAACTTACTTGGCATTAAGATCAGAATTTTAAAGCCAAATAAATCTGGAAAAACCCTTATCAAATAATGCAAATAGAAAAAACTTTAAACTAGAACAAAGGCTATGCATTAACTACATTCAAGTAAGCTAAGTAAATGAAAATGAATATACAAAGAATTTTGGTGGGTGTTTTGACAGTGACTGAATACTTTAATTGCTAACCAAGTAGAATTGGTTTTAGTCATGTTCAGTATTAAGTTTTAAATGATATATTTAACAGTAACAAGAAAGAAATAGGATTATATATTTTGAATGGAAAGTAGGTAAATCCATCATCCATCCTCATGTTGGCAGGTGCTTCTTACTTTAGGTTGGGATTAGCTTCATCTTGTTTCTTATTTACAAGAGCTATAATAGATGTCATCAGGGTTTTGATATAGAGCATTGTTTTTATTGGTCTATGGCCCACCTCAGACCACTGATTTGTTTTTATTGGTCCATGGGGATAAGGAGATTAATTTTTGAACTAGAAAAGGTTGTGAAACTTACCGGTTTAGGAACTATGCCTCTAGGCTAACTGTAATTGTGAAATGAGAAGATGAGGCTCATTTTTTTATTTTTCTAACTGGACCTCTGGTTTCACTGATGGAGACAGTAGGTAGTGAGGAACTTCTGCCAAAGTGGAAGACCTTAATAACTTCTTGATAACTTGTATATTTAGAGAAATTTCCTGAGGTACTGAGAAATGAAGGAACTTGCCTGGAGCTATAGAGCTAGTATGTCAGAGATAGAACTTGAACTCAGCCGATTCTGATGCTATTTCACATTGCCTCTCACAACTTAATATAAAATCACCCATTCTAGAATACTGAAAAATGAATATACAGCACTTCCTTAAGCCTTCCATGTTCTTAGAGAATAATTCACATATCCACTTGTCATCATGATCAGCACAGGCTGATGCTATGCACAAGGATATGTGCTATGCACAAGCTATGCACAGGATAAATAAAAAGAAAAGAGGGAGGACATTACAATTAAGAAGGGCTTAAAAACGCTTCCTGTTGAAGGTGAAATTTTAGTTAGGACTTTGAGGAAGCCAGGAGGTAGAGATGAGAAAGGATGGGGTGTTTGATAGGTATGTTTGAAAGCAGCAAGGAAGGAATGAGTAGCTGATAGAGAAGGAATATTAGAGAAAGAGAAGGAATGATAGCACGATATGATGGGGAGGACATTAGGAGGTGAGATGAGCTAATCAACAAGCATTTGTTGAGTATCTACTACATACCAGGCACTATGCTAGGTTCTGGGGATATTAATATAAAGACAAAACAATTTCTGCTTTCTATCAGGAGTACACATAATGGGGAGAGCCTTGACAAGGGCAAAAAGAGATTGGGATGAAGGGGGAGAGAATGGAGGGTGAGGATATCAAGGGGCTTTGAGATAAAGACAGAGGGAGAGGGGATGGTGTAGTTTTCTTTCAGACAGAAATTCAATATCGCTGGGACTGAAAGAGTAAGAGGGAAGTGGGGATTTATTAACTATAGGGGAAGAGTCCAGGCAGAGAATTCACAGTTGTATTGGGCTTCACCTTTGTGGTATGGGGATGGTCTAACTTTACTGGACCTCTGCTGAGTTACCATGAGATCTGGCTATGCCCTGCCACAAACTGTTTAACTGTTTTTCAGATAATGGGTGTCTCTTTATTTTCAAGTTTTGTGCTGCAGCTATAGTATCACAAAAAGCTATGATATAAATATTTTTTATGCCACATGGGTCCTTTTCCTTTGTCTTTGATATTTTCAGGGTATAGGCTGAGTAGTGGCATTATTGGGTCATGTGGTGTGTAGAATTTACTTGACTTTTGGAATATACAGAACTTAAATAATTAACAAATAATCACACAAGTTGCTTTTGTTATTTGTTTCCTTCCAGATCTGTCCACAGTTCTGTCACTTTTAACCCTGTTTTCCTTTCTTTTCCCACTTTTTCATAATATCGTTGTAATTGGTGTGCCTGCAATTCTAATCTTGCTGATTTCACTGCCTTAAGTGTACTTTATTTCAGGACAACCTCAAGTCCAGGTGAGATATGTGCCTATAATTTGTTTGCCCTCAACTTGGACTTTAGCCTCTGTGGTTCTTCTTTCCAATTCTTCCAGAAATTTCCCCTGTCCACTTTACAGAGAAGGACAGAGTTTCTTTTGCTATCAGAAGATCTACAAATTAACATTCCAGAAGACATCCTTAAGGTGAGCCTCTCTGGGGAAAAGACTAGGAAGAAGACTTGTAATACATGTTTCTTTCCCCACGTTATTCTAAATTATTAAAGTTGTTCCCCTTGCTAATGTGCTTCTAGGAGAGGCTGCCTTTCAAGATAGTGGCTACACAGTATTCTTTCCCCTCCCATACCAGTCTAGGTTTCCTTTAATTTGGCAAACATTTATTAATCATCTGTTGCATGCAGGGTACCTTGGTGGGTCCTGGGAATGCTAAAACAAGAAGGAAACATTCTCTGCCCTTCAAGGTCCTTCAGTTCTATTGGAGGTTGAGACATAGCTGTCAAAGTACTCTAGGTATCCATCCAGAGCTTATAGCTGCTTATTTTACCTACTTTCTCTACTGTTTATAGATTGGTTAGATTGGTTGTTAGAAGAGAAAGGGGGGGGGGGGGTAGAGCCAAGATGGCCACATGAAAACAGCGTCTTACCAGAGCTCTCTCACAAGGTCTGTCAGATTCCTATAAAAAAGTGAAGTTGAACAGATTTGAGAGAGTTAGAAACCCCAAGCAGTCTGAGTGGGGCAAATTTCCAAGCCAGGAGAGTCTGAAAGACCAAAGGCATGAATCTGTAGGCTTGGAGAGTGCCCGGCGTGCGGAGCTGCTCCAGACCAAAGTGGAAGCAGCCGGCTGGGAAATCCACGTGGGAGACAGGCTGGGAGAAAGCTGGGCACCCGAAACCGGCAGAGATCCCCAGGCCTCCCAACACAGGACGGCACTTTGTGGAAGTAACGAGAGGCAGCGCAACGCCACCGGCCACGAAACACCAACTCCTGAGGCTTGCAGCCCAAAGGTATGAAACTCGGCTTCTTGAACTTCTGGGAGATATAATGGCCAGGTAAATGTCTCTAATCCCTCCCCTCCCCACCCAGAGAATTCCTCAGTGGAAAAAAAAACGCTGGAATAGAGGAGACAGAAGTGGGGCTTCAGTGGCTGAGTAGAGGGAGTACCTGAGTCCCAGAGGGGCAGAGCCAGCAGGGGTCAACACCAGGAGCCCAGACATACTCTTGCTCCCCCAGGGGAAGTGCCAGACATCAGCTCAAACAACAAACAGCTGAGACCATTGCTGAAGAGCAACAGTGCTGGAGAGCAACCCCAAGGGAAAAATTTCGGGCAGCCAGACCCCTCCCCCACACCTCAGGAAACCGAAGGCTACAATTCACAAAGCTGACAACTAGACTCACAATCCCCAGAATAAGAAAGCTGGGACAGAGAGCCCTGAGCCCCAAAGGCAGAAATTTGTTGTAAAGCCAGGAAAAGGCTAACCAACATGAAGAAGAACACAAAAAAACCGAGGACCATTGATTCTTTTTATGGAGACAGGCATGACCAAAATACCAATTTGATAG
>JAQQSZ010002527.1:0-14731 GCA_028646595.1 Phalanger gymnotis | reverse complement strand
TTTTTTCCCCCATGTTTTTGTATCCCTAAGCACATTGTACAATGTCTGCTAGTTTAACAGCACAGCTAGGTGGCGCCATAGTGCACAGAGTACTGGGCCTGAAGTCAAGAAGACTCATCTTCCTGAGTTCAAATCTAGCCTCGGACACTTACTTAACTCTTTGATCCTAGTCAAGTCACTTAACTCTGTTTGCCTCAGTTTCCTCATCTACCAAATGAGCTGGAGAAGGAAATGGCAAATCGTTCCAATATCTTTGCCAAGAAAACACCAAATGGGTTCATGAAGACTCAGACATGACTGAACAACAACTGGTACTTTAAAATGTTTTTTGACTTGAATAACAAAGGTGGAGCAGAATTTATCAAAGGTATGAATTTTTTAGCCAAAAATTAATTTTGAAAAAGTATAAAGAAAATGTTATTCCCAAAGAAGAGAAATGAAAAGACATCTTCCCCCAATCCATTGCAGTCTACAAGTCTGAAACACCACATACATTTCAGATAGAAATGGAATCTTAGAACAAATGAAAACAAAACCAAACAAAAATATCTCTGCTGTGCTCCTTGGGAGTAATTGTCAAAAGCCTAGAAAATTTTTTGTGGTTTGAAAAGAAAAAGAGAAATTATAGAAACCATAATAATATATACCACAAATTACAATATAAACATATAGTAATGGACTAATATTTGTTAATTTTATGTATAAATTATAAATATCATATAATACATAAATTAAATATTTAACAATATACAATAAAATATATGTGCATATATACACATGTTTGTATATCTAAATATACATACATAAATATGTGCATGTATACTTATATATGTGTGAATAAAAGAGTATAAACAGAAGCAAAAGGCTTGTTCATGTATTTTAAAGGAGAAAGAATAGTAAATAATAACCTTGAAAGTATTGATCTTCAAATATGTATGTGAACTGGTTTGGAGCATTTTAGTAATTTGGAAAGGGACATTTGTATTTCCACTGTGGGACTCATACAGCTAAGCTTTGACCATAAGCTTTATGGGATAAATATTTTAGTTCTTCTTTTGATGTTTTCATTCACCCTGTGACAGATAATTTTGCACCTAATTATATGTTGCTATGTCTTTCTGAATGTAGCTTAAAACTCCATCTGCTTTTAAGTTATTTAGTTTTATTGAATTTTTAAGGTTTTTTTAAATTTTTAGTTCTAAATTCTTTCCCTTCTCTCCCAATTCATCTGCTTTTTTGATCAGCAAATTGCACTGCTATTGGTGCGTATTGAATTGAGGACAAAATTTGATAAAAAGCCCCTGATGTTTCTTAGACAAACTGTGGCCTGCTTATTCCTCCTTGATCTCATACTTAGAAAAATTGCTTTTTTTGAAACCAAGTGGAAGCCCAGATGCTTCCATTTAATGTGTGAATTCTATCTCCCAGACTCGTGTCATCTAGGAACTTGATAACCATGTCATCTCTGCCTTTATCTAAGCATAGGGCCAATTAAAGATTGGTAATCCACCAGAGATCTTCTTCAAAGTGGATGTTAAACTACTAATTACAATTCTTTAGGGCTGGTCATATGAATGTTTGTTGAATTGAATAACAAAGGTGAAGCTGAACTTGTCAGAGAGATGATTTTTTAAATCAAAAATCCATCTCTCTATATACTATAGCTTAGCCTACATCTTGTTATCTTTTTCACAAGAATAGTTTGAGAGATTTCTCAAATGTCTTGTCATGATCTCGCTAAGACATATGTTTGCTATTCCTCTGATCTAATGGTCTAGTTAATTGGAAAAAAAAAGGCAATGTGTCAGTCAGGATGACTTGTTCTTGAAAAAAAAATATGCTAGCTCCTTGTGATTACTGCTTCCTTTTCTAAAGGTTCACTATCTTTTAGGATAAAAGGATTATAGATTTAGAGAGAGATGGGTCCTTGCAGTACATCTAGTCCAGTACCCTCATTATACAGGTAGAACACTGAGGTACCTCTAGAGAGTTAAGTGATTTGCCCAGCTTCACACAGGTAGAAAGCTCTCCAAGTATAAATCCAATGATATGTTCCTTCAATTGTATCAATCTGCGTCTTGCCAGGAAATTATTAGCTACTCTGATATCCAGATAATTAAAGTCCCTTGTTGCTACTACAGTTATCCCTTCCACATCATGGGGATAAGGAGTGCAGTGTCCCCATGATCTAGAAAATCCATGTAAAATTTTTTGGCCCTCCCTTCATACCAGAGAAGAAGTCTGAATTATTATGATATTAAATGATAAAATATGTTGATATGATACAACACTATACATATATTTTATGCATTTCTGAGTTTCTAAACTTTTTCTGTGTCATCTGCTGACCTTTGCATGTCATCTGAGGTTTCTTCAAAACCCCCTCAAAATTCCCATTTAATTTCTTATGCCAAACAACAATATATCAAAACTGTGATAGGGAAAGTTGTGATGTGGAAGGGATTGCTGTATATCACGTCTCCATGCCAGACGTGTTACCCGTTGACCAAATTCATCTTTTTTCCCCCTCTCTTCTGTCTAGTTGGCATGTTGTATACTTTAATAACAATATTCCTTCTGTTTCTGCCTCCATTAATCTTCATTGAAACACTCTATACTATGCTTCCTCCATCTGGTTTGTAGATTTTCTCACATGAATATATCTTTTTAATCCTACTCCCTCTCTCAACCCACTTTTTATCAGTACTGTTCCTTTTGGATGAGGAATACCCTGGCAGAACCATATTCATCAACTATAAATCATCAACTTTGGAATTTGAAGGTACCTCAGGGGCTATCTGATCCAACTCCCTCATTTGACAAATGAGGGATTGGACTGGAAGGTTAAGTAGGTCGTATTAGAGACGCAGCTATGGATTTGAATCTGGGTCTTCTGACTCCAAATTCAGCATTCTTTCCAGTCTTACTATAGCAGTCCTGGGTCTCCTCTCAACAAATCTCCATGATATCTGTGAGGCCAATTTTTTCTCCCTGTGTTAGGACATTGAGTTTATTTTTCTGATTGCCCATCCTTTCTGTTTTTGTGTATAGACATCTAAGATCAATGAATTTTATTGCTGCCTACTTCCTTAGAATGTGTCCATTGTTAATTTTTGAGTTTCTTTATTACCAGCTTCCCAATGGAGTTTAACTCTATGGTATCTATTGTGCATGTGCGTGTGTGTGTGTGTGTGTGTGTGTGTGTGTGTGTACACACAGGGTATTCCTAAAGTTTGGACATATAGGCAAAAATGCATATTTTCAAGAAATGAAATGAATGAAATTTTCAACATTTTATTTAATTGGAATATTAACAAATAACATCTTTCTTCAATATGATTTCCATCACCTATGATGCAAAGATTGATGTGCTTTGCAAGATTCACGTGAACTTGATGCAATAACTCCACATTGCCATCAATTGCCTATGTGTCCAGACTTTAGGAACACAGTGTGTGTGTGTGTGTGTGTGTATGTGTGTCTGTGTGTGTGTATGTGTGTGTGTGTATGTGTGTATGTGTATATATGTGTATATGTATATATGTATGTGTATATATACATACACGTATATAGGTATATGTGTATATATATATATATAGTCCTTTTTATTATATTGTGAGACTCAAAAAACTATATTGTTGCCAACTCTTTTTGAGGTTCATGTCACCCCTAGCCAAAGGTCTTAAATTCTTGTATTTCAAAAATGTTCTAGAGGTCCAAATCATATTTTCAAACACCATCTTCTTAACCAGCTATTCCTTTGTAAAGTTCATCTTTCTTTTCAAAAGTCCTTACCTTCAATGAAAGTCAAGAGTGAAAACAGAACCCATGTTCCAAGGTCTTCAGTTCCTTGTTCAAGACAATAATCCTTTTGTTGTTCTTCAGTTGTGTCCAACTCTTCATGATCCCATTTGGGGTTCTCTTGGCACAGATACTGGAATGGTTTGCCATTTCCTTCTCCAGCTCATTTTACAGATGAGGGGACTGAGGCAAACAGGGTCAATTGACTTGCCCAGGGTCACACAGCTAGCAAGTATATGGGGTCAGATCTTCCTCACTCCAGGCCTGGCACTCTATCCACTGTGCCACCTAGCTGCCCTAATCATCTTTATCAACATTTATTAAATTTTAGGCATAATATAGGCATAGTCCTTAATATTTCTTAGCAAACACAGATGATCGTGTTTTGCCTTTCTCAGAGATACCTCTCTAGTTCTCAAAGACATTAATCATTACTTCCTTGTTATCCTGAGATGTGTCCTGCCAAAAGATAGGACATATCTCACCCAGACATGAATAACTGTTTTTCTCTCACCATATGTTTTTATTTGGGAAACTGAATTGTATAATGTTGGAACTTCTTGCTTTCTCAATGCCATGCAAGAGAGGACAGTCCAACTAAAGCCCTGGAAGAGTTTGAATGAAAGCTCAGATGCTCTCTTTCAAAATGGTTTGATGGTTTGTCTACACTTTATGCAAATGCAATTTGACCCAATAGCTGGAGGGACTCTATGAACCCTTGATTGCTGCTATCTTTCAAAACTTGCTCTCTTGCATGAGTGAGAAGGAATTGTTTCTCCCTGTTTCTGTTAGATTGAGAATGCAGATAGACTTAGTCAGCAGGAGTGGCATTTTGAGTGAAGCACAGGTGAGATTATCTGAAGGAAAGAGCTAAATTCAAAACAGATTCTGGTGTTTTGTTGCAGACTCATAGTTTGTTTCCAAGCATTTCATTACTTATTTATACCTGCCCAAAAGAGTTCAGTTGAATTCACTTATGTATTATAATGATTAAAACAATGCAATTCAAATAAACCCCCAGCTTTAGACATGCATCCCCAAAATAAAATAACAGAAACTTCTACTTATATGTCATTTTTAAGGTCTATAAAACTCTTTCCTCACAACAAAGCTGGTGAGGAAGGTGGTACAAATATCTTCACAACCATTTTACAGAAGAGGAAGTTGAGCTTCAGAGGTGAAATGTCACAAATATCAGAATATCAAAAATGGGATAATTTTTTAAAAAATGATGTCAAAAAATTAGTATAGTGCCTTTTTTCCCCAAGAAAAAAGCAGGATTATATTTGTTTAACAGCTGGGAAAATTGAGGCCAAGCAGCCTTTGCTTATGACAGTGACCATGTTGGGCCTAAAACTCATGACTCTTGACTCCTACTCTGGTGTGTCTCAGGTCTTAATCATAACCTTTGGCATAACATTTGTCCCAATCAAAGAAAAATCAGAAGTAGCCTAAAGCTATTATAAGTGATTTCTGAATGTCCACAATTAAAGTTTATTTTTGAATGTTAAAACAGTTCAGAAATAGCATTGATAGGAATGATCTTTCAGTTTCTATGGGGGAGGGTGGTGGTGGTGGAATCTGTTAGGCTTTTCTATGAAGGTATTTCTGTTGAACTGAGAGAAATTAAAATTCCAGAGATGATTTCGGGTCCTTATCAGTTGGAAAGCCTTGAGGAAAATGCCTGGCAAATATCAACCATCAATTTTGTCTTCTGTCAAAGCTTTTCTGAGTTTCTAGGAGATAAACCAGACAACATCCATCATAATAATTCTCTTCAACAAAGAAGACAAAGTTGGAAAGAAAAGCCATGTGTACTTAATTTTTTTTCTACCACAGGACAAGCCTAAATTGCTTACACACTATCCCCAGACATTTCAAGGGCTTATCCTCTGTTCCTTGTGACCCAAATGAACAATGGAAATGGTGTGTATTTGTGATGCTGGAGGGATAGCCTTCTTCTTTGTGATCATATTAGATATTTTTTCCTGTATAATAATAATTGCTGATATTCGTATAGTGCTTAAAACATGCCGGGTACCACGCTAAGTGCTTTACAATCATTATCTCATTTGATCCTAACAACAGCTCTGTGAAATATGTGCTATATCATCCTCATTTTATGGTTGAGGAAACTGAGGCAAGTGGAGCTTAAGTGACTTGCCCAGGGAGACACAGCCAGTAAGTGTCTGAGACCACATTTGAACACGGGTCTTTCTGACTCCAGGTGCAGTGCTCTACCCACTAGCTCCCTCCTATAAATACCCTTTCCTACTCAAGGTATGAACAATTATGAAGATAAGAATTTGCAAAGGAATCAACTATGGACAGAATTGGTTCTGCCACTGTAATAAATTTACTCAGTAAGACTTGAGGAAGACCTTCAAAATCCCTGCTAACTCAAAGATTCCATAACTTTGTGTTTTCAAATGGAGATGGCATGTTTTCTAATATCTGCATGACCTTCCTTTGTTTCTGACATTCTGGGGGACATTCCTGTCTAGGACACAACATTGATATTACTCTAAAGGAAAAAAAATATATGTGTGTATATATACATATATATGTATATATATGCGTATATATATATATATATATATATCCTTTTCAACCCTCTCTCCAACACTGCTCCCTTTCCCAATGGTAAAGAAACACTTGCATTACTCATCCTACTGATTATAGGTGCTCTAGTTGCCAATAAATGTCCTCATAAAACTTCAAGTGTTTGTTGGTTCCCATAAAAATAACTGACATGTAGACAGTACTTTAAAGTTTGCAAAGCATTTTACAAACAACGCCTTATTTAAATATCTCAATAACCATAAAAGCGGGTGTTGTAGGTATTATTTTCCCCCACTTTACAGAAGAATAATGGATCGTTGGGAAGTTGTCCGAAGCACAGAGAAATTAATTGATGTAGTTAGCTCTGTGGCACAAGGGAAAGAATGCTGGATTTGGAGTCAGAAAACCTGGGTTCGAATCTAGCTCTGCTATCTTCTAGTGTTAACTAACCCCTCTGAACTCAGTTCAGGCAGCTTAGCTGTAGAGTGCATAGAGTTCTGGGCCTGGGGTCAGCAAAACATGAGTTGAAATGCAGCTTCCAATACGTAGTAGCTGTGTGACTATGGGAAAGTGATTTAACCTCTTTGACTTGGTTTCTTCAGCTGTAAAACTGGGATGATTCTAGCACCTACACTACCAGGGTTGTTGTAAGGATCGAACAAGATAATTGTGAAGCATTTAGTACAGTGCCTGGCACACGATAGGCACTTAGAAAATGCTTATTCCCTTCCCCTTCCCTTTAGTTTCTTCATCTGTAAAACAAGATGATTGGACTGGATGATCTCTGATATTTCTACTAGCCATGAATCTAATAAAAGAAAAATGACCGCATTTTCAGAGAAGAAATTCTTGGCTCAAATTACTCAATGCCTGTCTTCTTCGTTGTTGTTTTCTTCCCTCTCTGTCCATTGTCTGCATACTTTTAAGGAACTAATCTCTCACACACACGAATGATGATATGAAGATAAAGTTTAAGAGCCTTCTTGGATCTGAACCATCTTTTTTTTTCCCCCATCTCTTCCTCTAAATAAAGATAATGTCCCCATTGTCTGACTGAGACAGAGGCTCTCTACCTCCCCAGAAGAACACAGAGCAGGAAAGTTCTAAGACCACTATTGATAGAGAACAATGGGACTCTTCTTGTCCCGCTTTTCATGGCAGTTAAGTAAGTCTGCCATTAGCTATATGATGAAAGGGTGAAAGATGGGAAAAAGGGGAACCTGCCATTTCATGAATCCAACTCATTACTGTAATGACCTTAGAGTCATAAGGAGTAATAAGTAAGGGTCAAGCCAGGCCTTCAGGGTTTGGGATATTTAAATCCTAATGACAGGAGAGATGCAAACTTTAGCTAAAAAATTCCAAACCTCCTTTTGGAATGGTAATCATGGGGCAGAAAGGATGGGACAAATGTCACCCCTGAGCTAGACTTAGAAATAAAATGGTGGAGTGTGGGCTTCCATTTATATTGGTTGTAGGGCACTCTCAGTGAGGATACTCTTCCTATTGGGACAGATTAATTCTGCAACTTAGAGTCTTAGAGGGGTGCCCATGGCACTGATAAGGTAAGACACTTACCCAAAGTCACAGCCAATATATGTCTTCCTCACTCCAAGGATCTCTATCAGAAATGTGCTGATACCAGCTCCAAAAGACTTGTGACAGTCAATTGTTAAATATTCACTGTGAGCATTTACACTTTGATAATCAGCAAATCCTACAAATCAAGGCTTGATTTATTATTTTCTTGATAGTCTATCAGGGGTGGGGAAGCTACAGCCTCAGGACCACATGTGTCCCTCTAGGTCCTCAAGTGCAGCCCTTTGACCGAATCCAAACTTCACAGAACAAATCCTTTTGGCTTTGGTCAAAGGGTCGCACTTGAGGACCTAGAGGGACACATGTGGCCTCGAGATCACAGCTTCCCCACTCCTGGTCCAGACTTTAGAAAGCAATGAGGAAAATGTCAATAAAGCAGATTAAACTTAAAGGCTACTGCATATCTATCTATCTATCTATCTATCTATCTATCTATCTATCTATCTATCTATCTATCTGTAGAGAGAGAGAGCCTGTTGTTAAACATTTACCAACTTACCCTTGCTCCCAGTTCTGTTCTTTATTCACTATACTGTGCCTCCTTGAATAAAATAACAGGAGGTAATTTGCTTTTTATGGAAAAAAATAGATTAAATGATTTTTGTGAACACATTACACAAGCCAGTATGTTTAGCTAGTCCCAATCATTCTTTGCATTTTAACCTTGGCACCCGCTCTGTCTGCCTTCTCCCTCTGACACCCTTGCTCTACCTCCTTCCAGCTCAGGAACTGTTAATAATAACTGATATTTATATAGCTCCTGCTGTAATAATAATCGATATTTATATAGCTCCTACTATGTGCCAGGCACTGTGTTAAGCCCTTTAAAAGTATTATCTCATTTGATTTTCACAGCAATCTTGGGAGGCAGGTGCTATTGTTGTCCCCATTTTACAGATTTACTGAAGCAAACAGGTTAAATGGTTTGCTCAGGATCACAAAGTTAGAAATTGTCTGAGGCTGGATTTGAACCCAGGTTTTCCTGATTCCAGTTCCTGAACTCTAGCTACTGAGCCACCTAGCTACCAATCAAATCTATATTGCCATTCCTGTTAGAAAGGGTGTAAATCACCTCTCCTATGGCTCCACTCACCATCCCTTTGACTTTCCAAACTAAAACACTCCTCTTTGGTTAACACTGCCCTATATGTGTATTGAGGTTTAGGGGTGGTTCCAGCACCTGGAATAGTGACACACAGGTCCTGCCCAAATGAATTCAACCCAAGCTTTCTTTCATCCAAAGACAAGGTTTATTAGAACACTGATAGAAGGTGGGCGTGATTCTAAAAATCCACCATATTGGCCAGGCTCTTAAGCAGGCCAGATTGAATCTGAGCGCCTTAATGGAGGCCAAGAAAGATCTTATATACAGAAAGACTGTGGGAGGGATCTAGGAGTGGCCAAGAAGTCTAGGGTGACTGGGATGTAACAGAAGGTCCAGGGAGAACTAGGTTTAGATAGGATCAAGGGTGAGAAGTAGACAGAGTGATCCAGAGGTAACAGAGAATCAGGAGGATGGGCATGGGACACAATGAAAGGCCAGGAAGAGGATTTCTGGAATGGGTGGATGCCTCAGGTGAATACTGGAGACTTGACCATGTGAGAAAGTTCAAGGAGATTTGGGTGGGGGGTGGGGGGGAGAGTTGGGAGGTTTTCAGGGTCTATAACCCATCATGTGTTGTCTCTCGCTATTAGAATACAACCTCCTGGAGTTTAAGGACTGCCTGTCTCACTTTTATCTTTCCATACCTAGTTCAGTTCTTTGCATGAAGTAAATGCTTAATAAATTAATAGGTAGTAATAAATTAATTCATTATCTATCATTTATTCAACAATTTAACAAGCATGGCACCTACTCTGTGCCAGGAACTCTACTAATTATAGGGAGTGGGGAGGGGGAGACGAAACTTAGTCTTTGCCTTCATGAAGCTGTGTGTCCTCTTCTCGAGTCCAGACATTCCAATGCAGGGCCCTTAGAATAGTTGTTATCCTTTGGGCATTTTCACAACTACACAAGAAGCACCAGAAATGCGATACTACCCAGCTGAACTTCCTGAATCACCCTCCTGGCTAAACAGGGCCATGTGAGTCTGATTTGATGCTGAGCAAAAGCCAGTCAGAGTGTATTCTGAGAACAATTGCATGACCAAGACTTAAAATTCCATGAAGGGCAGCCTCATGGCTAGCAGGTAACAAGTGCTACATTTTGGATCTTCTCTTCCTTTCTGGTCACAGAAATCTGTATTGGGGAAGATACATACATACATACATACACACACACACATATATGTATTTATATATATGTATATATATGATATGTGTGTATAAACTATGTATGTAGGTATATGTATATATACATGTGTATATATATATACATATATATGTGTATATATATATACAACTTTTCAACTCAATGTAATCAAAATTATCTATTTTGCGTTTCATATTGTTCTCTATCTTTTGTTTGGTCATAAATTCTTCCTTGCTCCATAAATCTGGCAGGTAAACTATCCTTGCTCTCCCAGTTTGCTTATAGTATCAGCCTTTATATCTAAATCATATGCCTATTTTGACTTTATCTTGGTATAGGGTGTAACATGTTGGTCTATGCCTAGTTTCTGCCATACTATTTTCCAGTTTTCCCAGCAGTTTTCTTCAAATAGTGAGTTCTTATGCCACTAACTGGAGTCTTTGGGTTTATCAAATTGTAAATTACTATAGTTATTGACTACTATGTCTTGTGTACCTAGCCTATTCCACTGATCCATTACTCAATTTTTTAGCCAGTACTAAATAGTTTTGATGATTGCTGCTTTATAATACAATTTAAGATCTAGTATGGCTAGGCCACCTTCCCTTGTATTTATTTTCATTAATTATATTAATTCTTTGGATATTCTGAACATTTTGTTCTTCCAGAAGAATTTTGTTACTATTTTTTCTAACTCTATAAAATAATTTTTGGTAGTTTAATTGGTACAGCATAGAATAAGTAAATTAATTTAGGTAGAATTCTCATTTTTATTATATTAGCTCAGCCTACCTGTGAGCAACAGATGTTTTTCCAATTATTTGGATCCAACTTTATTTGTGTGAAAAGTGTTTTGCAATTGTGTTTATATAGTTCCTTGGTTTGTTTTGGCAGGTAGACTCCCAAATATTTCATAATGTCTACAAGCAACTTTAAATGGAATTTCTCTTTCTATCTCTTGTTGTTGTGCTTTGTTAGTAATATGGAGAAATACTGATGATTTATGTGAGTTTGTATATCCTGCAACTTTGCTAAGGAAGTTTGCTATTTCAAGTAGTTTTTTACTTGATTATCTAAGTATATCATCATATCATCTGCAAAGACTAATAGCTTAGTTAATTCTTTGCCTATTCTAATTCCTTCATTTTTTTCTTCTCTTATTGCTAAAGCTAACATTACTAGCGCAATATTGAATAAGTGGTGATAGTGAACATCCTTGTTTTTTTTTTCTATCACTTCTCAGTCTTTCTTTTTTATTATTTAATATTTTTAATTTTTGGCATTAATTTTTACAAGAGTTTGAATTACAAATTTTCTCCCCATTTCTACCCTGCCCCCACTCCAAGATGGCATGTATCCTGGTTGCCCTGTTCCCCAGTCGGCCCTCCCTTCTGTCACTCCACTCCCCACCCCCATCCCCTTTTCCCTTACTTTCTTGCAGGACAAGAAAGATTTCTATGCCCCATTGCCTATATGTCTTATTTCCTAGTTGCATGCAAAAAACTTTTTTTTGAACATCTTCTTTCAACTTTGAGCTCCAAATTCTCTCCCTTATTCCCTCCCTACTCCCCCTCCCTAAGAAGTCAAGCAATTCAACATAGGCCACATGTGTATCATTATGCAAAACCCTTCCACAATACTCATGTGGTGAAAGAGTAACTATATTTCGCTCCTTCCTATCCTATTGCCCTTTATCCAACTTTCTCCCTTGACCCTGTCCCTTTACAAATATGTTTGCTTTTTATTACCTCCTCTCCCTATCTGCCCTCCCATCTATTATCCCCCCTTTTTTATCTCCTTCCTCCTTCTTTCCTGTGGGGTAAGATATTTTCCTTCAAGCTCAGTTCTAGTATTAAACCTGTTAAGATTTCCCTGACATCCCTCGATTTTTAGTCTTCTTTCCCTCATTTATTTATTTAACTGTCTACATGTTAGCTCTCTTGGGGAAAGTATTAGTTCATTTTTTTGTCTTTTTTCTCTAGTACCTGGCCCAGGTTGGAATTAAAGCTATTGTCAAACTGAGAACTTGGAAAGACCTTGGTTTAAAAGACCAGTGTCTCCCACTGTGTTCTGGGCTGTCTCCAGTTGTCTTGATCTATATCTGGCCACTGAACTCAGATGACTCTGGAGGAGAAAGTCAGGCTGGTAACTTTGCACAGCCCTCCCTCTCTGTAATCCAATTTACTTGCAAGTTATGGCATCTTCTTGATGTCACAGTCCTCTTCAAGAATGATGGACAAACCACATGATCACAACAAGTCAACAACCATTGAGAAGGATAAGAATAGAACTTTGGGGCAGGAAGATAAGTATCAAGAGGGGAGATACTAACTTTTAGCAGTGTGCACTGGGGAGTACCCCAGAAAAATCTTGAACAAGACTGGTTCATGGAGAAAGTTCTGAACCCAGCAAATGGATGAAAAAAGCCTGTTCTACAATCTATGACATGCAGGTGGGCAGCCAGTCCATTGAATTAGTATGGCAGTACATATTGTCACAAATACGAACTCTAAAAGAAATATGAGTTGGGCCCAAAATAGAATAGGAAGAACAGAGCAGGTTGGATTAGAACTGGGTAATGGAGAAGTGCTCTCAATGATCTCAGGGTGCTTTCCACCCCAAAAGTCCACCTTTTTCACACCAGTCTTGTCCAAGTGATGCTATATTGGTGCACATTTTAGAGTATAATGATCTCTAAAGTATCAAATTTGTGGAGGTTGCAAAGTGAAATGAATTGAGATTTGTGGATGATCTAAGTACTCTGCAACTTATTTCACTGATGACATAGAGAACAATAAATAACCGAGGAATCATTCAAGACGTCTATGGTTGGCAACAGAAATGAGTTAGTCATCTATTTGTGAAGCATAATAGATGATCCGCCCACCTAATGCAGTCAAATCCAAAACACATGAAAAGATATAGGAAAGGCATTTAGTATTTTGAGTAGATTTATTGTGGGACACAAACAGTATTCAACCAGAATGAATAGTCCTAGACAGAAGGAATACCCTGCATTGATAGAAGGAATAGCCTTATTGATGAATTCAGAGATCAACAATTCAAGTAATTAACAAATATTTATTAAGTGTCTACTACGTTCTGGAACCCTCAGGTAATGGGGATTCAGGAATGTAGAATGAAATCCTCTCTATTTTCACTGTATTTATATTCTAATAAGATATCCATTAAAATACTAAAGGAGTGTCCATGGAGATTGTGTCAACTATTAGGTCTGACATAGGAGCTGTAAAGGATACAAGCATCATTTGTAATGGTAGCAGAAGAGACACACTAGATACTGACCCATTCATGGAGGATAATAATGACCTCACTCCTGGCACAGCAATGGAGGGGAAGGGTGGTCAGGAAGAAGTGTTTCCCAGAGTTCATGTTGTAATGGAAAGGGCTGCCTCTGAGTGGAGCTGCCTCTACAACTAGCTGAGTACCAAGGGCCATGCAAGTCAAAACAAGCTCAAAGGCAAGAAGCAGTGATAAATTTGGCTCCTATGGTGTTGATATGAGATAGGAAATAAGAGTCAAGAAGTTACTAATCCAGCATAGAGCCTCTCCAGCCAGGTAGTTGTTGAGGAATGTCTATTTCCAATCATTCCTGACAAGAAGGGTTAAATACAGGCCTATGTAAGATAGAGTTAGTGTGCCCCACAGACTGGAGTGATCATGAAATCTGCAGAGGTGGTACCGAGGAAGCCAAAACATGTAACATTGAAGTAGATTACCTATATATTAGAGGGAGTAAGTGTCACAGAATCAGGTGAACTCCTGCGCTCACAGTGGTGTTGGGATTCTATTCTTGTTTCTATTTGTAAGTTTTTATGAATGCCACAGGGCAGCTAAGTGCACAGTGGTTAGAATCCTGGGCCCCGAAATAGGAAGACTCATCTTTTTGAGTTCAAGTCTGGCTTTAGATACTTACTAGCTATGTGACCCAGGGCAAATCACTTAATTCTGTATGCCACAGTTTCCTCATCTGTAAAAGGAGCTGGAGAAGAGAATGGCAAAGCACTCTACTATCTTTTTTTTTTTTAATTTAATATATTTAGTTTTCAGCATTGATTTTCACAGGAGTTTGAATAACAAATTTTCTCCCCATTTCTGCCCTCCTCCCCACTCCAAGATGGCGTATAGTCTGGTTGTCCTGTTCCCAGTCAGCCCTCCCTTCTGTCACCCCACTCCCCTCCCATCCCCTTTTCTCTTTCTTTCTTGTAGGGCAAGATAAATTTCTATGCCCCATTGCCTGTGTATCTTATTTTCTTCTTGCCTGCAAAAACTTTTTTGTTTTTGTTTTTGAATATCTATTTTTTAAAACTTTGAGTTCCAAATTCTCTCCCCTCTTCCCTTCCCACCCACCCTCCCTAAGAAGTCAAGCAATTCAACATGGGCCACATGTGTATCATTATGTATAACCCTTCCACAACATTCATGTTGTGAAAGACTAACTATATTTTGCTTCTTCCTAACCTATCCCCCTGTGTTGTTAAGCAAAATTGTCTCATT
>JAQQSZ010002526.1:0-14732 GCA_028646595.1 Phalanger gymnotis | reverse complement strand
CTCTCTCTCTCTCTCTCTCTCTCTCTCTCTCTCTCTCTCTCTCTCTCTCTCTCTCTCTCTCTCTCTGTCACATACACACAGACACACACAAACAAATATACACAAAGATTTTTCACCTCCTGTTCTGGCATACTGATCAAATCAATATTGCAATTATTTCTGGAAAAGGTGTCAATTGGCTTCCCTATGGATGGATCAACTCACAATCCATGTTACTCCCCTAGCTAATGCTTGGTTTCCTGAACATAATTTTCCTAATATGCTGTCTCTTCCATTAGAATGTGTCTTGAAGAGAGGGACTCTCTCAATTTAGTATTTGCATTCCCAGAACTTTACACAGTTCCTGACACATAATAATTCTTAAATATTTTTCATTCATTTATTCATATAATTCAAATACAGAAGTTTATAATTGTGCTCACATTTTATTACTTCTCTAACCATAATTGTCCACATATATCTAGTTCACTATTAAAAGCCTCTATATAAAAGCTTTGTATCAAAGAGTGATATAAGAGGATTCTTTCATGATCCTTACCAGATCATAGTTTCAAGAACACAGGTTTTTGAAACATCCTTGACATCATCTAATTCTTCTTTCTTTCTCATTTTGGAGATGAGGAAACTAAAGCCCAAGGAATTAAGATGACTTGTCCAAGGAGACACAAAAACTAAATGGATATAAACCCATCCACAGATAGTTAATTAAAATCACCCTCAGATAATTCTCCTTTATTTCATATTTGTGGAAAGTTTTTACAAGGTCACAACTCATCTTTAGCTTACTGTCTAAGACTTAGGGAGTTACCTGATGTTCGAAAATTTTATGCAGTTAACCTATCATCTTATACTTAGTAGCTATCAGAGGCAGTGTTTGAACACAGGTCCCTTTCATCTATAGCCTCTACCAATGTACCCTGGTGCTTCTCTGTGTTAAAATAACCTGTAAGGAACTCTACCAGGGATAGTAGTTGCACCTTTCACTAAACAGTGAATATATTGGGCAAATGATCCCAGTTTCTCTCTGGAATTCTCAGCAAGCTTTTGCATGACTTTAGGGCAACTGAATATATCTACTTGTCACTTGGCTTTCAAAAGCTTTCAGAAGTAAATTTATTTTTCTCAGAATTCAGGTCTGATAGCTATTAGAACATCAATGAACACAGCAATTTTCTAAAAAAAAATGTTATGGCCTTTACTTCGCCTCTTCCACCTTACAAGGGAAAACATTTTTATCTGTTTATCTATAGTTAGAGATGGGGAAAAACATAGCTTTTCTTAACTTGTAATATTTTAGACGTCAAGGATGCCTATGGCCATCTAGGTTTATATGAATTCATTAGATAATATATTACGCATTTCAAGTAGGTCACTCACTAACAGAATCTCAGAGTTAGGAGAAACTCCAGAGGTCACATGTAGTCTCTGCTATAGGAATCCACATTCATTGATAGAAACCTCACTAAAATCTGAGGAAGTCAGCCGATTTCCTCTATTGTACAAATTCAATTGCTAGGAAGCTTTTCTATATAGAGAGCCTTAAACTGTCACTTAAAACAAACAAATATCCACCCATTGAAACCTCTTAGACCAAACAGAAAAAAATCCACTCTCTTCAATAGAACAGTCTTTAAAATATTTGAAAGCAGCTGTTATATGATCCCTAAAGTTTTCCTTCTCAGGGCAACAGATCCCTAGCTCCATAAACCAATCTTCCTACAGTATGATTTCCAGTCTATACACCATTTTGTTAAGTCTCTGTGTATACAGCAGAATCTTAATGTCCTGAAAATGTGAAAATGGAGGTGGGACCAAAATGGTGGAGAAAAGCTAGAAAGTTAACTGAGCCATCACCCACCCCCTCACCTCCATTTCCCTCAGAAACAACATTAAATCAAGCCTCTAAACAGATTCTAGAATGACAGGGCCTGCAAAAAGACAGAATGAAATAATTTTACATCTTAAGATAACTTAGAAGGACTTCAGGAAAGGTCTGTCTCACTTGAGTAAAAGAGGAGTGTAGTCCAGCACAGGTGATATACAGGAAAGCCAGCAGCAGGCTCTTAGCCACAGCACAAATCAGTAACAAAGGTCACTCAGTTCTGGCTCAGCAAACCAATGGAGCAGCAGGCTAGCTGTAAGGCTTCCAGCCACAGCACGGAGAGCAAACTGCCCTCCCTAGGACCAAGGGCACACACAACAGGTGCAACAAGGATGGGCCACCCCAACACAGTGGGCAAGCCAAATCACATTGTTGATATCTTTTGATGTATTTGGATATCAGCCATTTCTTTCGGATAAGTTGCTATCTAGGCACAGTTCCTCTATCTTAGCTTCTCGTAATTCTTTACTTCCCTGTATTAATTTGATTCCATTAATCATATCTACTCCCTTTGTATAAAGAAATATTAGGCAATGACTTTTTTCCCTCTATTATATTCTTTGCTTTCAATTGTGAGCAGTGATGAAATTACTTTTTGCACCTCCAGAGCCTTTAGTTTCTTTCCCACGGCTTCATAATCTTTAGCAATTCTTTCCATATTCTTTATCATAGCATTATTTCTCAATAAAAAGATAAAATCTAAAAGTCTTCTGTCAGTGAGGGGTAGTGGAAAGTTTGCTAGACTTCAAGCTACATAGATAAGAGTTCTAATTCTGCCTTAGACACTATGATCTTGCACAATCACTGAACCCTTCTGAGACTCAGTTTTCTCTTCCATAAAAGATGTTACACTAGAAGACTTCTACTGTTTGTTCCACTTTTAAATCTATGATCTCATTGTGATCAAAAGAATCTCTATTTAATGTTGACTCCATTTGATTCTGGATAAATGCCCAAAGAGCATAGCACATTTGAATGTTATTGTCCTAGATTAATATACAGCCAATTCAGAGCCGTTGAGCCGACAGCCATCAGCCACCATAATTTGTTTCATATTGGTTCAACCATGTACTGGATGACATCTTTTGTTGTTGATGTCTTTGAATCCTCATATTCATTTCATGGAGCATGAATTATCTCCTGCCACTTTAGAAAATCCAACTTCACTCTTTATAGGAAAATATCAAACTCATAACACCATTCCAAATACTCATTTTTTATCTTATTCTTTCCATCACAATCTTCCACCTTCTAATATCCTGAGTAGGTTAGAATTTTCCTCTGTATTCATTGCTTTTCATGTATTTTTTCATAGGACCAAAGGATTTAGAGCTGGATGGGACTTTAAAAGCCATGTAGTCCATCACTTTAATTTTTACAGATGAGGAACAGAGACCCTTAAACTAGCCTTATGTAAACCCAGTGAAACTCATCAGAGACCAATCATATAATGAGGAGTTTCAGTTTTGAAGATGTCAGGGTAAAAGCAGGGAATCACCTAAACTTTCCCAAGTTCCCCTCCAAATAACATTAAAATAATGTCTCAAAATAAATTCTGTAGCTACAGAACCAACAAAAGGACAGGGTGAAGCAATTTATCAGCATAAGAAAACTTAGAAGATCAGCAAGAAAGTTCTGTTTCACTGAAGTGACAGTGGAGCACAGTCTAGCACAGGCGCCAAGGCTGTTGTTGTTCATCCTTCATACTCAAACAGGGCCAATGATATCATGAAGTTGTTATCTTAACTTGTGTGTGAATTGGGTATTAGTGGGGCAGAGCTATGCAAAGTTGTCATCCTCACTCTCTGCTTCTCAGTCATCAAAATTCAGTGGCAAGACAAAGGTCAAGATGACTGGGATGGTCCAAGATGCAGTAGATGGCCTTGGCCTTTCTAAATTAAGGTCTTTACAGGTCTGTTTGTCTGAGGCCACATTCATTCAATGATTAAAAGCTTGGTAAGAGTTGAGATAAAAGATCACTCAATTTACCATCACAAAGATACCAATCTGAAACAGGAAAACCTTCAGAGTTTCTGCCATCTGGGCAAGCCACCAGCAAGGCTCTGATCCCCAAAGTAAGACAGCAATGAGGCTCTGGGCCCAGGTGCAATCCAGCAGACAGGCCAGAGGCCCAGAGCAAGTTAGTAGTGCAGCTCCACACCATGGGGCAAACCATCAGTAAGGGCCCCTGGCTTTCCAGGCACAAGCCAGCAGGAGGTGTAGGAGATGACTGAATCAGGGGCAGTGGTTTTCAGAGCTCCTATCCCACAGATGGTTAAGTGGTCAGAGAACTGTTCAGAAATGAATTACAGGAGACCCTTTCTCCCACTAGGTTGAGAACTCTGTTACAATTCCAGTACAGGGTTTTGGGTCACAGTCCCAGCGTGAGGAGGAGATCTGGTGGGAGAAGGGAACCTAGTCATAGTTCCAGGGTAGAAATGAGTGTTTGTGCTTACTCAAAGACCAGAGCAATGGCCAGGAGAGCATTGGGCACATCTCTCCTTAGATTATATTGCCTTGGAAGAACTGAAATTTACAGAATACCAGAAAAACCTGAAGCTTGGGATAGTATTTCCATGACAGAGTAGAACACAACTTTAAATTTAAATAAAGTTTAAAGTTAAGAAAAGGCTAGAAAGTGAACAAACATAAGAAAAGAACTGACCATAGAAAATTACTGTGGTGACAAGGAAGAGCAAAACAAACTCTCACAAGAAGACAATGAGATTGAAGCAGTTTCTATCAAATTTATGAAAAACAAACATTTTTCTGCCCCAAACTGATTTGGAGCACTTCTTCATATGCCTATAGATAACTTTGATTTTTTCATCTAAAAACTGCCTGTTCGTATCCTTTGGCCATTTATCAGTTGTGGAATAGCTTGTATTTTCATAAATCAGACTTAGTTCTCCATGTATTTGAGAAATGTGGCCTTTATCAGAGACACTTTCTGTAAATTTTGTTTCCCAGCTTTCTTCTTTCCTTCTAATTTTGGTTGCATTGGTTTTGTTTGTGCAAAAGCTTTTTAATTTAATATGATCAAAATTATCTTTTTTATATTTTGTAACACTCTCTCTCTTGTTTGATCATGAATTCTTCCCTTCTCCCTAGCTATGACAGGTAGACTATTTTGGCACTGATATTACTTCATTGTCTATGGTCCCTTTAGTGAGATATAGTTTCATCCTTATCTCTTTTAATTATCTATTTCAACTTTTGCCTTGTCTGAGATCAGGTTTGCTACATCTGCATTTTTTTTTACTTCACTAAAGCATAATAGATTTTGCTCCAGTCCCCTACCTGTACTCTGTACTTCCTGCTTCAAGTGTGCTTCTCATAAACAACATATTGTAAGATTTTACTTTTTGATCCATTCTGCTATCTGCTTCTGTTTTATGAGAGAGTTTATCCCATTCCCATCTTAGTCATGATTACTAACCATATATTTCCCTCCATCATAGTTTTCTTCATTTATCTTCTCTCTCCTTTCACCCTCTCCCTCCTTGATAATATTTTGCTTCTGTTTACTGCCACCCCAATCTGTCCTCTCTTCTGTCAGTCCCTTCCACCTTTACTTAGTCTCCACATATCCTACTTTCTTGTTGGGTAAGATAGATGTCTACGTTTAATTGATGGTGTATATTATTCCCTCTTTGAGCCAATACTTATGAAAGTAAGATTCAATCAATGCCCATTGCCTGCCATTCCATCTTTCCCTCCACTGTCATAGGTTTCTTTGTGCCTCTGTGTGGAATAATTTGCCCCATTGTACCTCTCCCTTCCTTCTGCATACAGTGTAATCCTCTTTCACATCCTTTAGTTATGTCTTTCTGTCATTTCCTCAAATTCACCTAATACCCATTCCCTCTGTCTAAATATATTCCTTCTAGCTGTACTATTATTAGTAAAA
Organism: Phalanger gymnotis; assembly: GCA_028646595.1. Taxonomy (NCBI): domain Eukaryota; kingdom Metazoa; phylum Chordata; class Mammalia; order Diprotodontia; family Phalangeridae; genus Phalanger; species Phalanger gymnotis. The sequence goes on along the minus strand of JAQQSZ010002526.1, from coordinate 8,940 downwards.
ACATTTTTAAGAATTACAAATATCAACTTCTGATGTAGGGCTATAAACAGTTTATCTCCATTCAATCTTTTTCCCCCCTTTTTACCTTTTTAGACTTTTCTTGAGTCTTAGTATTAGAGATCATTTTTTGGTTGTTGTTCAATTCTGGTCTTCTTCTTATGAAAGCTTGAAATTCCTCTATTTCATTGAATGACTACTTCCCCCCCCCCCCCCCGCCTTGAAGTATTATGCTTAATTCTGCTGGGTAAGTGATTCTTGGTTATAGATTTAACTCCTTTGCCTTCCAGAATGTTCATGTTCCATGACCTTTGATCCTTTAATGTTGAAACTTCTAAATCCTGTATAACCCTGATTGTGGATCCCTGATATTTAAATTGTATATTTCTGGCCACTTGCAGTATTTTTGACTTGACCATATATTTCTACAATTTGACTATAATGTTCCTTGGAGTTTTTATTTTGGGATCTCTTTCCTGAGGTGATTGGTAGATTCTTTCAATGCCTATTTTGCCCTCTGGTTCCAGGATATCAGGGCAATTTTCCTTGATAATCTCTTGAAAGTTATTGTCCAGGTCCTCGTTTTGCTTATGGCTTTTAGAGTGTCAAATGATTCTGACATTGTCTGTCCTAGATCTGTTTCCCAGGTGTGTTGTTTTCCAGTGAGGCATTTTACATTTTCTTTTATTTGTTTCATTTTTTTGAATTTGTTTGATTGATTCTTGATATCTCCTCAAATCATTAGTTTCCACTTGCCCAATTCTAACTTTTAAGGGTTGTTTACCTTAGTTCACTTTTGTATTTCCTTTTCCATTTGGCCAATTCTACTTTTTAAGCAGTTGTTTTCTTTTTCAAAACTGTTGACTTTTTTCATGATTCTCTTGCATCCCTCTCATCTCTTTTCCCAATTTTTCTTCTACCTCTCACATGATTTTTAGGCTCCTTTTGAGAACTTCCATGAGTTCTTTCTGGGCTATATACCACTTCCTATTTTTCTTTGGAGCTTTCCCCATAGGTGTTTTGATATTGTCCTCTTCTAAGTTTGTGTCTTTTTCTTCTCTGTCATCATAATAATTTTCTATGGTCAGAATCTTTTTGTTTCCTTTTGCTCATCTTTTGGGAGCTTTTTCTTTTCTTTTAAATTTGAGCTCTGCTCCTGGGGTGGAAGGGGTACTGTCTCAGCCTTCTTGTGCCAGGGGCCACAGTTCTGGATATTTACCTGGTGCTGTATTGATTTGCCTTGAAGTCCATGGGGGACATTCATATCTGGTGCTGTGCTGAGGAGGTTGGGGAGGTGGTGGCTGCCACTGCGGGCGACTGTAGGAGTGTGAGCTGGGGTTCTTGTGCTTGTGTCTGCCATGTGTTGAGGCAGGTATGGTGTTTCTGTATTTCCTTGGGGCTACATGAAATACTTTGTGGTCTGGCCATTGAAGTCTACCTGTTTTCTCAGGGCTATGCTAAAGCACATGGTAGTCTGGCCACTAGAGGTTGCCTCTTGGACTGTTCTGAAGCATGTGGTGGTTCTCAGAGTTGGAGTCTGCTCATTCCCCTAGCTATACTAATTCTGGGAGAGGGGATTGGGGGTGGGGGAAGTTCCTGGTGTTGGTGTTTGCCTACTTCACCTCCCTGCAGCTCAAGATCTCCCACTAGTTTGCTGAAGTAGGTCTTTCTGCTGGCTTGCTTGGATACTTCCTGTCCTGGACTGTGCTCCCCTTTTACTTGAGCAAAACAGACCTTTCCTGACTATCTTTCAGTTTTCTTGGACCAAAAGATTGTTTCACTCCATCTTTTTGCTGGTTCTGCTATTCCAAGATATGCTTTAAGGTGCTATTTAATGGTTTTTTTGGAGGTGAACGTAGAAGAGTACCAGCGATTTACTGCTTACTCCACCATCTTGACTGCTGGAAATCTTAACTGTATTTCTTGTAAACACATATTGTTGGATTGTGGTTTCCAGGCCTTTCTGCTATCCACTTCCATTTTATGGGTAATTTCATCTCATTCATATTAACATTTATGATTAGTAACTGTGTATTCCCTTCCATTCTATTTTCTTCTGTTTATCCTTCTTTCTCTCTTTATCCTGTCCCTCCTCTGAAGTCTGTTTTGCTTCTGACCATGCCTTTTTTATCTGTCCTCTTTTTTATAACCCCTTCTTATCTTATTCCCTTCCCCTCCTACTTCCCTTTTGTGTAAGATAGATTTCTATAGCCAGTTGAGAGAGAGAGAGAGAGAGAGAGTGTGTGTGTGTGTGTGTGTGTGTGTGTGTGTGTGTAGAGTCTCTCTTTGAACCTTTTTAGATGAGACTGAGGTTCAAGCATTGCATAACCTCACCCAAAATTTTCCCATCCATTTTAAAAATTCTTCCTATGTATCTCTTTTATGTAAGATAGTTTTCCTCATTCTTCCTTCTCCCAGGGCATCCCTCTTTCTTTCTCATCCATTGCTTTTTACACAATTCCAAAATAATTGACTCACCACTGTGCCCTCTATGTAGAATATTCCCAAATGTCCTAATAATGATAAAATTCTTACTATTTATATATATATATGTACATACATATAAATATCATCTTACCATATTAAAAATGTTAACATTTGAACCTTATTGATAATTATGATATAAATCCTATTATGTCTCTTTTGTGTTTTTATGCTCCTCTTGAGTCTTGTATTTGAAAGTCAAAATTTTTATTCAGTTCTGGTCTTTTCATCAGGAATGATTGAAAGTCCTCTATTTCATTAAATATCTACTTTTTCCTGCTGAAGCATTATTCTGCTGTAACTCAGTTTATTAGTTGTAATCCTAGCTTTTTTAATTTCCAGAATGCTATGTTTTAAGCTATCTACTCCTTTAAGGGAAGAGTTGCTACATCTTATATGATCCTGACTGTCTCCCCTTGTATTTGAAAGGTTTGTTTCTGGCTGTTTGAGGTATTTTCTTTGACCTGGGAATGCTAGAATTTGAGTATGATAATACTGGTAATTTTTAGTTTGAGATCACCTTCAGATGGTGATCAGTGGATTCTTTTAATTTCATTTTACCCTCTGTTTCTAGAATATCAGGTTAAGTTTTCCTAGATAATTTCTTGAAATATGATGTCTAGGCTTTTTTTTATCATGAATTTCAGGTAGTTCAATAATTCTATTTTCCAGACTTTTTTTTTCCAATAAGATATTTCACCTTTTATTTTTTGCTATTTTTTCCATTCTTTTGACTTTTTTTTTTATTGTTTCTTGATAAAGGATTCACTTTCTTCAGGGAGGTTTTGTACTTCTTTCCCCCTTTGGACAATTCTGGTTTTCAAGTAGTTATTTTCTTCAGTGAAATTTTATGCCTCTTTTTTTTTCATTTGACTGATTCTGTGTTTTAAGATATTGCTTTCTATAGTATTTTTGCACTTATTTTACAAAGTCCTTAATTTTCTTTTCATAATCTTCTTCCTTTTTTCTTATCTCTTTACCTAATATTTTCTCTACCACTTTTATTTGGTTTTGAAAATAATTTTTAACTCCTCCAGAAATTCTTGTTGGACTGGTGTCCAGTTTACAAAGTTTCACACCCTCCTCACACCTTTGAGGCTTTATTTGTAGCTGTTTTTACTTTATTGTCTTCCTCTGAGTTCACATCTTATTCTTCCTTGTCACCATAGTAACTTTTGATAGTTAAGTTCTTTTTATTGTTGTAGTTTGCTCATTTTCCCAGCCTTTTTCTTCACTTTGAACTTTATTGTAAAGTTGGGCTTTGTTTCTGGCATGAGAGGGAGGGGCACTGTTTTAAGCTTTAGGCTGTTTTCTTGTGCTACTTTCAGAGCTATTTCTGGTATTTTTGAAGATTTTGGTGTTTTCAGGATAGTGTAATATGGAAAGATGTATGTTCAGCAGTCTTCTGGCCTGTACTGTTGTCTTTACTATGAAAGGTCCCGTGATACCTTTGGTTAGGAATCAGTATTACTCCTCAGAGTCTCTGCTACCTTTAGACAGAATGTTATATTTCTCTTCAGGACCCCTGCTCTCTTTTAACTACAATTCATTTTCTCTGTCTGTGAACTATGACCTGGAAGTAGGTAATGGCACTGGAGTTACCAAGGGGCATCTAATCTTGTACCCAGTACTACCACAGGGTTCTCCTATAATCTTTTTCTGACAAGTTGTCAGGTCCTCCTATCTTCTCTTGCTGGAGAGTGCCTGAAGCTGCTGTTGAACCTGTCACCACTACCTACTACCACCATTTGTGTTGTATCCATGTAGGCTTTATGCCTCCACTTCCATGTCATAGATCTCTCTTTAAGACTTTCTAAGTTATCTTGGCCTGGAAAATGTCTCATCTTGATGTTTTGTTGGACCTGCTACACCTAAATTCAATCTGAGCCATTATTTTAAAGCTGTTTGGAGGGAAATGTTCAGGGATCGCATGAGTGCATCTTCTACTCTGCCATCTTGGCTCAACCCAAAATGCTGTCTTGATTTCTCAAGAAAGGTGAAAAAAAAGAAAGTGGTTATATTTGGGAATTAGACTATAGATAACATCTGACAAAGCAGTTTTAGTACATTATAGAGGGCAGAAGCCACACTACAAGGAGACAAGATGAGAATAAATTACAATAGGTAACTACTCAAGGTTGAGGCCACCCTGGGGGAACTGAAGAATCCAGGAATAGGTTGGAATGATCAGGCAGATGGAATACAATGAGAAGAAGGGAGCTGGAAAAATCTATATAGAGCACTGTGAAAATAATCCATATCAGGAGCAGCCAGGTAGCATGTTGAATACAGCACCGGCCCTTCAGTCAGGAGGACCTCAGTTCAAATCTGGCCTCAGACACTTGACACGCAGGTTGTGTGACCTTGGGCAAGTCACTTTACCCCAATTGCCCTGCCCTCCCCCCTCAAAAAAAAGAAAAAAAAAGAAAGAAAATATTTGATATCAGAAATGAATTACCAAAATTTGCTTAATACCTACTGGTTTGGTTAGAATGAAATTTCTAAAACAAATAATCCAGTTAAATAGTGCTTTCCTCACATCCTATTCTTGTAATAGATGTTTCCTTATTGGGAGAGTGTCTGAATATTTATTGTTTGCAGAATACATTTGAGCTATTTGCAAGTCATTCAGCTGAGCTATATAGATACATGATTAAGTTATCTTACTCTAAGTCTTCATTACATTTCAATTTCAATGGACTCTTCAGTCTCTTCTAACTCTAAATCAATGGTCCTTTCATACATCTTTATTCTTGTTATAAATCTATGCTATCATAAATTTATAGAGAAATTTACCCTCTGACAGATATTCCATGAACTAGGGAGTGTGACCATAAGACCATTCCCAAAAAAAGCATACTGGCAAAAAAAAAAAAATAGAAAACAATATGTCAACTACAACAGCAACTTATTAGGTAAAACAGATTATGCAAAGATAAATACTTAAATGTATTCAAAAGACTGAAGTAAGTTGTGCCAAGTTTTAACAACAAAAGAGGATTTCTTAATTTTTCTCACTTCCCTGTTATTTTTTTTTCCTGTTAGAAGCAGATTTTAAAAAATTATTAATTTATTTTATAATACTAATATGTTTCATTTTAAATATATTTTATTTTCCCCCAATTACATGTTAAAGAAATTTTAACATTTTTTGAAGTTTAGAGTTAGTGATTCTATTCCTCATTCTCTCTCTTCCTTTCCCCCTCCCTGAGATGGTCATAAATCAGATATAGGTTATACATATGCAATCATGGAAGACATTTCCATATTAGTCATTTTGTAGAAGATGAATTGGATAAAAGAAAAAGAATGAATAAAAGAAAGTTTAAAATAGTGTGTTTCAGTCTGTCTTCAAACAATATCAATTCTGTCTATGGAGCCAGATAGTTTCCTTGATCATTAGTCCTTTGGGAGTGTCTAATACAGTGGTATTACTGAGAATAGGTAAGTCATCAACAATTCTTAGTCATGCAATATTGCTGTGTATAATGTCCTCCTGGTTCTGCTGACTTCACTTTGCATCAATTCATATGTCTTTCCATATTTTTCTGAAATCATCCTGCTTGTCATTTCTTATAGCAGAATAATAATCCATCACAGTCATTTACCAAACTTCAATCCTTCAATTCCCCATCCTTAGCCACCACAAAAAGAGCTGCTACAAATATTTTTTGAACAAAGAGATCTTTTCCCCCTTTTTTGATGTCTTTGAGATACAGACTTAGCTATGCTATTGCTAGTTTGGTTATAGCTCCAAATTGCTTTCCAGAATGGTTGGATCTGTTCACAGCTCTGACAACAGTGGTTTAGTGCCCCAATTTAGCCACTTCACCTCCAACATGCATCATTTTCATTTCATTATGATGGCCACATTAGAACAAGGTTAGAATACTGACTAGTAGTTTTGTCTCCAATAACAGTTTCCAAATTCCCATTCATACATCATTTAAAAGATTTTTATACCAGTAAAGAATATCATCGCTGAATTAATTACATGACAGAAAGAAAAGATAGGTGAGTGATGTGATAAGAGTGAGAAATGATAGTCAGATAACTCAACTGTTCCACTGGTATCCTCTCGATGTCAGAATAAATAAATGAAAGCCTTGAGCATATTGATAGGACTCACCCTCCTGAAGTTGATGAAGGATTGGGCAAGATGGAAGGAACAGAATTGTTGCTATCTGAGTCATTGGAGAGAACTTCAAAATTGAGTTTTGAGTGTTCCTTTGAGTATAGGTCAATAGTTATATAAATGTCATACTACTCCAGCTAGCCTTAAGCCTTTTTTGAAGAAAAAATCATGATAAAGGTTTGTAACAACAGTGCTACTTGCTGCTACTGTGGCTATGTAAGGCCAGTAACACTAGCACACAGGAGGGCTGCTAGCAAAAGTTCTTTGATCTGCTTTTATAAGGAAAGCAACTACAAGGGGTTAACAATCTTACTTTAATTAAACATACATATATCATTCACTTAGCTCAGGGGAAAAAGTCAGCACCCTGAACATCAGAGCAAATAAAAACAGAAATTACAAGAAGAAATTATATAAACAGAGCAAATAAGACAAATCAACAGAAAGGCTTCTAGCTGTCTGACCAAGTCATTATATATCTCAGTTCCCAGAGAGAGAAGCACCAACATCTAGGTTTTTCAAAGCTGGAGGGCTCGTTAATGGCTACCCAGAGTCTCATCTGGTCAAATCACATGATACTCTTCCAGCGAGCGAACCCCCAAAGCAAAATGCCAATCTCAGAGCTTATGTATCCTGTTTAGGGCCCTGGGGCTTAGCACCTACTTAGCAGAAGGGTGTAGACCTTAGGCTTACCATCTACTTGGCAAAAGGGTCTGGGAAATATCCTTAATCTTTAGCACCATGTCGTATATATGGTTTCCAGTCAATGACTCTTGATTCAAACAAAGGCAAACACATTTGATTCCCTTGGTGCTGAGAAGCACTCCAAAACAAAAGACAACAAAAAGTCCCACCCTGCTTGTCATTACAAGGTTTAAAGATAGTGTGTGAATATCTGTATTTTAGGTATTGAAATTATTTAATTTAAATGTAAATAGTCACTAAGTTACTATTTTTTCAAAGATATCACTGTCCTTCTGACAACCTACATACAAAATCTCAAAATCATTCACAGCTTCACATTCTGCATCACCCTTCACATCCAACCATTTGTGACATCAATTCCACGTCCACATTTCTCTTATCTGTCTCTTTTTCTGTCCCTGAAAAACAACCACCTAGTTTTAGTCTTTATTTCCTCTTACCTGGACTAAACCAATGAATTTTAATTAGTATTTCCTTTACCTGTCTGTTCTCCTACACGGAGAGTAAAGTGAATTCCCCAAAGCATAGGTTGGGCCATGTCACTCCTCTGCTACTAAAACATCATTTCTGGCCATATTATCTCTAAGATCAAACACAAACTCCTCTGCTTGACATTTTAATCAATTTTTATTATGGTCATATGACCAACAAGATGGCCACAGACGAGACATTTTGTTTCATCCCCATGACATCCCAAATCTCTCCAAAAGAAAAAAAAAAAATACAGTCCTTGATAAAGCAACTTCAGCTGTACACATGGTCTAGGACTCCCAGGGAGAAAAAAATAAATAAACAAAACTATGAACTGACATCAATCCTGAGCTCACTCACTATATATCCCTCAATTATATCATCATTGAGGCTATAATAGCTGACTAAACCATCATCAAAAGGTAATCAGAAAGTGAGAAAGTGGAGAAAATAAAGGGAGAGAGGGCAGGTAGCTTAAATTACTAAAGATCTCATTAAGAAGAGAATGGAAAGACCTTGAATATAATCAGATAAATCAACATGGAAAACATTAACAATAGAAGGGAATATAACCTCTAGGTCTAATAAATGAGTTCAGGCATCTATGAATAAATACTTCAGAACAAAGGACAAGAATTTAACACTTGATGAGACAAAGAACTCCATGGAAAATGAGAAAAAACATGCAACTAGAACATATTGTTCCTGATTTGTTAAAAAGAGAAATGAGAATTAGGGGAGCACAATACATACCCTGAGATGCAAAAAATGATATGCAAAAAGAAAAAAAAAACAACAGCAACAAAAACCTGGACTCTCCAATGGCAAGTCTCACCAATGGCAAATACAAACACATACACACACATGTGTATGTATGTATATATGTGTGGGTATATTTGTATACAGATATGTATATGTTTATATATACATATATGTGCATATGTACATAATAGATTAGGAAGGCAAATATACAGAAGAGAAGGATAATCTAATAGAAAAGAAGCAACAATGACACTAAAAGAAAATATTCTCATTATCCAAGAAAACATTATGATATTGAAGACAGAATGTGTAGTATCAACCTAAGGATCATAGATCTCCCTGAAGAACATGACAAGACAAAAAAATTAATATCTTAATTCAAGAAC